>JACCGJ010023578.1:0-263545 GCA_013407085.1 Atriophallophorus winterbourni
GCACAAACAGCATATATCCGCTGTGGGCTGGGTGTGTAATAGAAAACTTGTATATATGGTTATTTTTTCCAAAGAAACGTGTCTACACGTGATTCAACAGATTGGCCGTGCAAGTTCCGTAGAATAGCGTCTTCATCTTTCCATTATATCAAGCAGGTTGTTTCCTATCATATTGACCTTACCTGCTGAGTACAAACCCTTGGAAAGCGGTCATGTCATGCGGATTTGAGGAAAGCATGAAAAAATGGATATGCGTTTCACGTCTTTCTCTTCCTAAAGTAATTGTCGTCAGTTTTCGTAATATTTTTGGCTGCCATCGAAAACAACTCTCAGGCCATAAGCGTTATTATGAGTTATGTTTTGAGCTAGGTTAATACAGTATAGTTTAAATGTATTTTCATGCTTCACTACACACTAATGTCCGGATGATGATTCTACCCATGTTTATCACGCAAAAAACAACAGTATTCCGCTAATTCCATCGCAAAAATTTTGAAACCAGCTCAAGAGAAACCGTCAGCTGTTGGTCTTTGTATTTGCTACTAGAGGAACCATGGCTCGTCAGTGTCCAGTTGAGACCACGAGATATGTCTCGGTGAGAATGCGAAAGATTATAAATCTTTGAATCTACAATGAACTAATAGTAAGCTGTACTATTTGAATGGAGGTAACGTTGGTATGAGCTACCAAAAAACTGGTCGACTATAAGCGTTCTAGTGCATGACACAGATTTATTGTGACTCTGATTTCTTATCACTATGTTCCACTGCAGACTCATTTTCAATTACGGTTTCACAGTCGAATGATACCTATTGTTACATTGGTTCTGCATGGTTCGCTCTCGGCCAGCGAACCACGTTATTTGCAGGTGAATTTACGGACATGGCCAGTAGAGTCAGAGTGTAACTATAGGCGACATGTTTAATCACAATCGTGTTAATCTCTATCGTTTTAACCCTCGAAATTTCGTTCTGTGGTTTGGCCTTTTTTCACGGTTGATCCGATAGAGGATTCTTGAAGCGTTTAACAAAGTTGTACTTGGGAGCTTGAGTTAACCACGAACAACATCGTTTACCATTTTACTGTTGTTTCAAGTCTTCCTTTATCCATCTGATAACGTCGAATATCCATAAATCTGTTTAAGGTGTAATTGCTCAATGTTAGCACGAAGATGCCTTCGTCATTTAGGCATCTGAAGCGCAAAACCAGGAAGCTCTGTGAATATTGAACATCGTAGCACTTTGTAAGAACGCTATTTGATGGTCGTTACAAAACATAACTCTGGTCATCACTACTACGCACCAATTTTTTAAGGCTCACTCAACCGAATCATCATGTCTCTACCTGTTGAAAGAAAACATCAAAGAAACCGATTTCGGTGTGTATGTGTGGGGGATGTGAGTACACTAATGTTTTTGAATGAGATTTTCAACGCTAAATTACGTTTTACTGGAAATATCTTGCGATTTCATCTGTTTATTACATTACAGTAATAAAACATTAATTTTGTGTTGAATTTACGGGGCGTGATGCTTTCTAGCACCTGACATGATTCGCTATTCTGATCTGCTTCGAAACCATGGTTCGTTGCCTCCACCCAAATAAAACATTGGAGAACAAAATTTATTTACCATGAATCCGTCGTTTAAAGTTCCAAAATGCAATTATTCTTGTTGATATCCCTTGAACATAGAATCCGAATGGAAGCTTACGTTCAAGGGACGAAGGAAACATTAAAACTTGTTCAAGTGTAATTGGAGGAAAATGTATGGTTTTACACATACCAAGGCTATTAGATCTTAATAAGCAATCTATTCCATACGAAGTTTTTAATTTATCGTTTGCTATCAATCATTTCTCGTTCCTCAGACGAATGTGATATGCTGGCTGCGAGGTGGTTGGCATTGCTGCGCAACCACGTTCGGCAAATTTACTAACATGTTGTATTATTCCCTCGAAGCCTAAATAAGATTCAAAGCACAGATTTTCTTTTTCTGTAAATTTGCTTCACTCCTGTGCTCACACAGTAACAAATAACCTGAGTTTGACACGCTACATGTTTAGATAGCCATGCTTAGCTCTGTGACCTTAGCTTACAACCTTCATCTTGGATACACCGTGTGTCGTGAAAATTATATGCTAATGGAAAAGATACCAATAACCGATAGGATCGTCTGGTTTGGTGAAATTCAAATGGAATATCGCAATATGAACGTTTCTGTATTCATTCATCGCTACTATCCACTATTGCAATTGAATCAGCAGGCTTAGTGATTTAGCTGCGTAATTAGTAACGAAGATAATTTGTATAATTTGATCGCTAATGATTAATAAAATATGATGGAACCAAAATATTCATTTGCATTCATTTCCATCACACGCACACCCCACGACCGGTTTCGTGCTGTTTTCACTCATCAGGTAGGGACAGTAAGAACAGGATCCGCATGGAACCATATTCCGTTGAACATCAACTCTATTCCAATCAACAGATCCCAAATATTGACACGGATATGTAAAATACCTCAAAGCAATTAGGCAAAGCTCATTGTCCGGTCGATGCAGACTATGAATGTCATCACCAGCGCAAATCGATTCGATAATCCACAGCGTTTGGGATGACGAAACTGTCCGTTTTAGCAGGAAAAAGCTCTCCCACAGTGCTCAAATAAATAGGCAGTATTATAAAAAGTAACGACAGTGAAGTACTAGTTTGATTAATTGAAATTTTCGCCTCTTCATGGACGTTCGAAATACTGCTAAACCATTATTGTTCAACAATATTACTTGTGCGACTCTGTTTGAAGTACTCTGCAACACAATTTAAATCTTCGCCGTTTTTAAGCATACACTAAATGGCTAAACAAACATATAATTTTTAAATTAATACTTTATTTCATTGAAAAATCAAGGGTGCACAAATAAAATGTCCGTTGCGTTTCTTATCCTGATGGAGACCAGTTAATACCATATAATTCACTCAACAAGGTTTATTTAAGCCGCGTGTATTGTTGTTACAAGAGCTACCCAGAACTTACATGCTAGTAGCGCGGACTTGACTTGCACTTCACAGCGACTAAGGAGCCAGAAGTTGCAATTTTCGATTTCACGATTATCTCTGCTTACCGGACGCATGGACTCTAAACTTAGTTAATGATGAGTGAAATATGAAAGCAATCGTAACTTCATTTCAATTTCACGGTGTGCGTGAAGAACCAATACTAATGAATTATGGTTTTGAAATCTTGTTCGAGCCTTTGTTTCAAATGATTATCAGATTCAAAATCAATTCTACTCTTCACAACAGTTACGAGAATTCATTTCAAACCACTCGGAGTTGGTTGATGAGTGGAGAAATGTTCATGAAATGATCGACCTATACGATCCCGAGAAGATAACCGAGCAGTCAATTGCCGAAGAGCTGGAGCGTTATCTGCAATACCCCATCGCAGAAAAGGATGAAAATTCATTTTCATGGTGGAAAGATCACGGCGAAACGTTTCCACGCCTGACAGAATTGGCCACTTCGTATTTGAGCATTCCGATTACGTGCCACACGTGTGTGTTTCGTGAAGCAGTCGGTGACGACGGGTGTTCTACGATGCATCAACTGGATTCAATCGAGGCTGTGAACACGATCAGCAAGAAACAATTGATTTGGTATCGGCAAACAAAACAATTAAGAAAAGGTTCTATCAAATCGAAAGATCTTGCAGCTTATAACTTTTTATGGAACAACTGGCGATACACTAAACTTGAGTAAGTGTAACCGTGGTTTCTTCACAACAAACACTCTTAAATTAAAATTTCGTCCACCAAGCTCTTAAGGTTTAATGCTTCTAAACGTTTTGAAAACGAATGATAAATTCTTTCCATTCCTGTTGGGTTTAAACATAAGACCCATATTGTTTTTTTCATTGCCTGCGTAAACCAAAACCACGATCACTTGAAAAATATTGCGGGATACTGATCAATCTTGGCCCCCATTCGTTTAAAGCAATACACCCATTTAATTCTATTAAACTTAAATTTCAATTTCTGCCTTTAAAGCGTTAGCCTTACTCCGAAATAATAATCCAAAGGCTGTTAATTGACATACTTAGCCAAATTTTTATCTAATAGACAGTAAGCTTATACTTGACATTGCACGTTTTAACTTATGCGAATTTCCTATTACCGAGATCAATCAACTGATTTTTAGTTGCGGGAATTGTACCTGGGTTTGAACCCTCTGTGACTGAACATGGGAAACTTATTACTTGTTGCCTATTTCACCGATTTTAGACAGTTTGCCTCATACTATATATATACCTGATCCGCATTAGTAAAAGGCTACATTCAATGAACAACATAATGTGACCGGATCTACTCTTTATCAAACTACTGTTGGCGCCTAACATATATCTGGGATATGGTGGGCAGTTGGGTTAAACATGTTCCAATCCCACCCAGTTGCACATTACGGTTACTGAAATTAAAGCAAATCCTCAAAATCAACAGTTGTGAAACGGGTAATAACAATAATTTGGAAAATATTTGCAACAAACTAGCATCCTGTCTAACTAGTAAACTCACAACAATATACCCTTTTGTGTTGAATACACTGAAGATAATCCCTGGACTATTGATCACAGGACCTGAGGAGGGATAAAAATATTTTACCGATGCGACTGCGAATCTCCCAATTAAATGAGGCGTGTTTTCACCATTATAATTGATTTAGTTTTGATCGATTGACAGTTATCTTGACAAAAAATGAACGAGAAAATGCATAAGAAAACTCTCCGATGTGTCGGCAACAAATTTTACACACATGGCGCTAAAAAGTAAAGAGACTTGCATTTGTTGGAAAAAACAGTTACTATTGTAAGAAGTTGAATCATCCTCTGTATCAACTGTTTCTTTAAATATTTTTGTTTTTCATTTTTACAGGGATATAACCACGTGAAATTCATCACGCTGTAATGCTTCTTTATTTGCAGTTCAGCGACGCAATGTACACATATTTCGATGCACTTTTTAATTTGAACAATTCTAAAGCAAGCACAAGCGAAACTTTATTAGTATTTTCACAATCATTATTATCATTATTATTAAAGATTGAGCTTATTATAATAATTTTATTTTGGTTTACTAACATGTTTGTGTGGACGGTATAGATTTTTGAAGACTGTACATATTGATCAGAACGCAATTGAACATTTAAAGTAGTGTTACAAATCGCAGCATCTAGAAAAAATTGAAGGCACAACAAAACATGGTGTCAAATAAAAGAAGACATTCATCACAAAATCCCAGATTAGTTTCATTCTCTTTGCACTCATCAAATAGATTCAATGCGATCGGGATCCTCATTTCGTAATAATATGTTTGACAATATTCATATAGTATTGTGTTATTGTGGGTAAAGAAGTTGGTGGTTTCAGAGATCCATCTTGCTTACCGTTTCTCGACTGAATCATTATACGGATCCGGATCATATTGTCTCTACCCAATGAGTGTAAACATCACAAAACCGGCCAAGTGGTGTGTGATGGAAAACATGTCGTTATGGATATTTTGCATAGTTTTATGCTAATCACGTAAGTATTGGATCAAACAAGCTTCGCTCTGTCAAGTTAGTTAAGAATGACCTTGAATTTCAAGGTTGTTCAACATTAATTAATCCAAAGTCTTGTCTATGGATTATCGTCGCGAAATCGGGTGATGGTTTTGTGAAAAGAATTTAGTTAAATACAGTTTGTTCACTTGAATTGAGAAAAATATTCACTGGAAATTTCGTTCGAATCGGACTGATTTAGAAATCTAATAGCTCGTTAAACGCATCCTAGATTTAGCGTGATCAATTTAAAATCATTTGGAATACCAAAATTGTAATTGTTCGCTGTTTGTTCACCCGGAAACCCAGTATGCATTCTCACGCCTCACGCAACTGTATGCCATTTGCCGAATCGTATTTACCACCCTAATACTTGCGCATAGAAGTGTGAATTATCAACCAAACGCAAATTGTCAATCTGAAAGGCTACTGAGCATGCATGAAAACAGCGGAAGAGTTGTGGTGATTAAATATTCACGCCAGAGAACACTTACGAACCGGTTGATGAAAACAAAACACGCCTAGTGCTTCCGCTTCGACGAGAGAGGAATGTGAACTCCCATGTGAATCGGTTATTGGCGCCAGAGTACACTTAACTACCTCACCTGCGTTGGGGGATTAAAGTCGATAAATGTTGCATCGGAAATTGGCAGCTGTCACTAAGTCGAGTAGATTAAAAATATTGCTGAAATATTCCTCTTGTAGATTGGAGCAAGTTAGAGTATTCAGAAGGAGAACTAAAGAGTAATTAAAGGTATTTGACTAATAAATGATTTTTATCATTCATTTATTATAACAATATTTTGTGACTGCAAAATATAGAAAATTGTCTACCATATTGGGACCTCATCATTTAAGGTTGCAGATTTTGAAGAAAATAGAGAAAAGTGTTTATTGGAAATTTTTTGAATTCTCAACTTTTGACCAGTGTTAAAAATAATCATTCAAAATTGTTTTGTATAAGTGAAGGGGATTTGAACACCACAATTTATTAGTCCTTTATAAGCGTCTCGAGCGTTTGGCCATGCATCACTTTTGATTCTGTGTTCGAAAATCGTGGTTCTTTGTAAGAACTATGTAGAATAGTGGAATACAAGTGTAGCTTTGTTTGCCACTTCAACACTGATTTAAGGCCCACTGAATCTGATATCACTGTCTAGTCGTGATGAAGGTGGTGTGAAAGCGAAGGCTATGTGAGCACCACAATATAAAAAATTAATTTATTTATTTATTTACTTACTTGCTTACTTCCTTCTGCCTTTGGTCCGGTTTGCGACATCGTCCGCCAACCAACTCTCTCCAGGCATCATGATTCCGAGCGAGTCTCTCCAGCTGTACCGAAGTCTTGCCCATCTGCTTTGATTCTGTATCCAGGTCTCGGCGCCAGGTGTTCATAGGGCGTCCTCGCTCTCTCTTTCCTTGGGGGTTCCAGGTGATAATTGTCTGGTGATGCTTGATGCATGTTTGTGGAGGGTGTGACCAATCCGTCGCCAGCGTCTATGGAGGATGTCTTTGTCAACAGGCTGCGGCTTCGTTCGTTGCTACAATTCTTCGTTGCTGATCTTGTATGGTCAACTGATCTTTAGGATCTTCCTGAGGCAGGTGTTGATGAAGATCTCGATTTTCTTTATGATGGTGAATGTGGTTCTCCAGTTCTCTGCTCCGTAGAGTAGTATTGGCTTTACCCAAGTGTTGAAGACCCTTGTCTTGGTAGTAATGCTTATCTTGCTGGATCTTCAGATGTTCTGCAGCTGATGGAAGGCTTTTCGTGCTTTACCGATGTCGGTTCTGACGTTTGTATCTGTTCCTCTAAGCTTGCCCAGGATCCGGCTGATATATATGAAACTGTCCACTTCTTCCAGCGCCTCGCCTTGGACTGTGTTAGGTGTCGTGTTCGATGCGTTGTTCTTTTAAACCTCTGTTGATGTGGAAGCCCGGTCTAGATGAGTTAACCGTAACAATTATAGTATTTTCTTGCATTTGTTGTTATGAGTAGGTGAGAAGAACCGGATCGTCAGCGAAGTCGAGGTCGTCCAACTGTTTCCACAGCGTCCACTGGATACCGTTCCTCTTCTGATCTGTCGATATCTTCATTATCAAGTATACGGTTAGCAGAAACGGGAAGAGTAAGCAGCCTTGCCTCACTCCTGTTCTCACTTCGAAGTTGTCAGTGAGTTGTCTTTCCTGTACTATTCTGCAGATCATCTTTCATATGACAACCTGATGAAGTTGGTGATCTTTTCTGTTATTCTGTAGTGCCTCAGTAGCTTCCAAAGAGTCAGTCTGTCGACGCTGTCAAACAACTTCTCAAAGTCGATGAAGTTGACGTAGAGAGGGGGCTGCTCTAGAATGATGCACGGGTTGCGATGTGGTCCATGCACGATCTCTTTTTACGGAAGCCGGCTTGTTGGTCACGAAGATGTGGGTCAACAGCGTCTTTCGTTCTGTTCAGGAAAATGCAGTTAAACACCTACCTCGGGATGAACAGCAGAGTTATCCCTCGGTAGTTGAAGCAGGTACTGAGGTCGCCATTCTTGGGGAGCTTGATGAGGTAGCCTTCTTTACACTCAGCTGGTTCTTCTTCCGGGATCTTGCATATAAGTGGGTGAAGAAGCTCCACACTGGCGTCCGCCTAAAGCGCATCTGCCGGGATGCTGTCAGGTCTTGTAGCCTTGCTGTTCTTTAATTGCTTAATGGCGCTGTGAATCGCTTCCTTCGTGGGTGTACAGCACCTGATTGGCAGCTTGCTTTCAGTTGGCAATATCTCCAGTAGGTTTGAAGGGGCTGTTCTGCCGGGTAGCACCACATCTTCTTCTGTTCTACTTCGTCTGCCATCGCTCCACTATTTCGGTTACTCACTGGCCTTTCTGGCTTGGTTAACTTTCCTGATAGTTGTTAAATATCACTCAAAGTATGATTGGATATTATCACCATTTACAATTATAATTTAAAGTTTTGAAAGCATTCACCCAACCCAAAACTGCCAAATAATAGACGTATTTGAACGACAATACCACAGCAGATCGAAACATTCCCAAATAAGCTTTAAAAAGTTTGCTATTTAAAATAAAATTGGCCGACTGTATATATGGTGTATATTTTAAATACGCACTACTAATATAATACAAGTAGTAAACTAGAAGTTTTATACACGACAACAACTAGATATATGCGAATGTGCCATTGTAAGTTCAGTCCCGATTCTAGTCATTCTGACGTGTTGCTCACACCCCCCGCACCTATATATCACAGCCTGTTTCTGGCTGTTCAGCGTCATCAGGTGAAGGCAGTAAGATTCGGTATAGTGAGCATCTAATAATCATTGTAAACCAGTATGTGCACGAACGTTTGATATTATATTTAGTAAGTTCTAACTACTCGATATTAATACTGCAGATAACATAATATTAATATTACCCCCATAAGAGTAATAGGATCGCGGACAATGAAATTTAACGCTAAAAATTTTGGACGAATGAATCGATATATAAGATGGGGACAAATTTCTATAAATAGATATCCTAATGATGACTGAATAAACGTGAGCACTTTATTAGTAAAGTGCAGCATTTCACCCCAGATTTGTTGCACTTTTGGTTAGTCATTTTGAAAATGACATTCTGTCTATAAAGATTGACTCGGTTTTAAATCGTTCCTATTCAATTCATTGCATCCTATCCTTATCCACCTAAGAAGAATTTCTCGTTGAATGTGCTAGGATTCATTTTTCATATTCAATTCAACTTTGATAAATAAACTGATCCGGTAAATAAAATTAAAGATAAAATTAAGCGAGGGTTTTATTAGAAATGATCAGCAGTGTCACATCGATTAACATGGGTTTGTTTTAATCGGCAGGACAGGTATGACACCCGCCTCGATTATACATGTTTGCGAAACGTGCTTACCTCATTTCCCTAACCGACACCGCTAAGTGCAATCATAAAAATATAAATGCAACTACCCAAACGTTGCTCATCTGATATAATCATTTCAAATGTACAAATTTATGTCAAGAAAACTGGCTAAGCTGGATTAGGTGGCTTGGTAAGTATTAAAACACAGCAATACAAGAAAGATGTGCTTTTCAATTTATTCCCTCAAATTTTACGAACGTAGTGGAAGAGTTGAAGCAATATTCACATAAAGTTAGTTCTTTCTGGACGTTCTAGATCGATAACCATCACAGGTTGCTCATAGCAGTTTAATTTAAAACAACAAAATCATTAAAAATTAGTTTGCTCATAATCACACGATCGAAATTCTTAAGTCAGCTGATATAACTTAGAAATGTAACGACCGCATAAATAGTCGTGTGCTGGTGGATAGAACAAAAAAACATATTTACTTGAAAGAAATCGGGTCCCGTAGATGATCGACGTCCGAGCACGTTTCCGCATGTCCGTCACAATTGTTTTACCCTCGTGTGAGAATGTTTGCTCGTACTGCGAAATGAATCAATATTTACTCAATGATTCGACTGCGTAACGTTATATCGCGATGTATTTATCCAGCACGAGCCTTCGTTCGGACCACCAACTGTGTGCAGGTTTCGCTTCATTTGAGCTAAGCCACCGCCTCGCTAGTGTTGGCAACGCAGGCGTTCCAAATATAATCGCGAAAACTAGAGGGAAAATTAAGTATGATCTAGTTAGATTGCATAAATATAAAGATGATTGCTCCAGTCAAAGTAACCGTATTAAAAATTTTGACGCCAAGATTTCAGCGGATGCAAACAACAAGTATTGCCTAATTTTGAATCTAGCAAACCTTCCGTTCAAACATATGCCATATGCTGAAGCTTAGAAACACTGAATTATGATTATTATTATTTTTGATAGAAACGATACACGTTCGGAGATGTATTACCTTTACTTTATTATAATTATTTTATATATATATATATATATATATATATATATATATATATAATTAACTGTCATTTTAGACTAAAGTTATTTGAGAAATGCTTTCGGATTATGTGTTTTGGCGATCGTTAATTGAAAACTTTCAAGAATTAAAGACTGAAGCATGTTCATTAGCAAATTGATGCAGATTTGAACACCCCTGGATTTTTGTTTAAACAACTTCCGCTAACATCGACAGGTTACGGTTGCATTTGGATGTATCTTTTAGTCGCCTACGAGTTAAATTCCTCTCCGAATATGGGTACATACTCGCTTTGTGGAAAAAAGTCTGCCATTTTTGTGAGGCTAACCTGCAACCATCATTATTATTCAGTGTGAGGTAGTTTCGATACAAGTCTTCACAACTGCGAGCTGTCTCAAGCGCTCTATGCGGTCATAATCTGGTATATCAAGGTTAAGCGATAAACTAAATGTCTTTTGAATAAAGACATTGTAATCTGCATATGTAGTCCAAGCAGCTTCGACTCCACTTTTTACTCAGGTCAAGCACGATCTGTATATGGTTTGGAGGTCAAAATCCATTATTTCTTGTATAAGGTTCAAGTAATTCCGGGGTGTCTGAACACATTTACCTCTTCTGCATTATTTAACCCAATTTTATAGTTATATATTACAATCTACAATAATTATAATCTACAGTGAAACAATTTTATTGCATGCATGAAGAATATATATTATAGCTGTGTATGCGGATCGAACGGCGAAGGCATTATTAGCTCATTTGTTGTGCCTAACGAAGCGATATTCGAAAACGTTTTGTATGAGCTCTCGTTCGGATTTTTGATGTTGTTGCCTGCTTCAATAGTGGTAATATTCAATAGGAATTTCAAGGAATGTAATTTGCATTTGAACCTATTTGGTTATTGCGTGGAATACTGGTATCTGCGAAGAGAAAAACTCATGCACTTCTGCTAAGAAAGCGTGGCCTTGTGTTTATGCCATTAAACGTTCTACGCTAAATACTTTTTAGAAATTGGCGTAGAAACTGGCTTAGAGTTATAGTTATGAAAATCGAATAGACTTAACACACTTAAACTTGAAAAATCAGCTAACGTTTAAAGTTCTCTGATTTCAAACTTTCTAGACATATTTCAGAAAATGTACATCCACATCAGATTCGAACAATTCAACTCAAACGTAAATCTGTATGCCTCATCAGCATTTATTCATGGAACACGCGAAATTATTCGAAATACATTGCCGATATATATTATTTACTCAGCGGATTAGCTTAAAATCTTTAAGGCTATGTGTGATTATGCAATTACAGTAGTGTTTAAAACAACATTTTGTTTGTGGCTTCATGAGGTAAACAAATGTGTTGAATTACTTCTGTCACCATATCTTTTAATGAATTCCATGATATATTAAACATTATTTAAACTCATTATTTTTCGATGGACAAGTTTATCATATCCAGTTCATTTACCAGTACTCGTAAACAAACGCACTCCACATTTAAACTACAAACTTGAGCATACATAAATCATGAGAATATTTGTCCAGCTGAATTTTTACCCCGTGGGAATTCATCAAAACGTTTCAGTGTTTGGTATGCGCGCGTATGTATATGACCTTGAGCAAATAGACAAATTAAGCTCGCCCTAATTTGAGAAAACTTTCACATTCACATCCGAATGTCCATCTGTTATTTTCATGCTAGTGAGTGTGTCAACTTCAGTTGACTCGGACACAAAGTTTAACCGCACATGTGAAGTTAGATTACCAGTGTGGTACATTGTCTTTGTACGATGAATGCTGAACATGTAGTTCGGTTTAATTTTGAATCGGAAACAATGCATCAAATGGTGGTGTGTGAATTTGAGGTCAAACGACAGGTGGTTTGTATGGTCGAAGGTTTTTTGTTAGCATTAACTTGGAATAAGACCTATCAACATTCAGGGAAATATTATTAATAATAATAATGTTATAATTAATACTATTTTCGTGAATGCAAGCTTACAATTTTGTGGATGAAATTTATGAAACTCCTTCAAGTTCTTCAGTAAATCGAGGTACAGCATTTTCATTATGCCTCTGGGAAACAAACGAAGTTTAGAGCAACTTACACGGAGCAATATTTCAATCAAAAACATGACTTCATGACCAAGAAAAACTCTAATGAGTTAAAATCACAACTCAATCCAATCAATAAACCTGTAGTTGGCGAATGATTGAACTGAATTGAATTGAAAACCTTAAATTTCGCAAGCGTATCGGTTATACTAATTACGATCCATCGGAGAAAGAAGGCAATTGAGTCTCAGTTAAGGAACTGGATTCAAAAGATGCTCATTTGCATGCATTTCCATCACACAAACACATAAGCACACCACGATCGGTTTCGTGCTGTTTGCACTCATCAGTTTGGGGCAGTATGATCAGGATCCGCGTACGCTTGAAATAGTGGAAGAATAGTAAACCAGTTGCGCTTGTATGCCACTGTTGAGTAAGGTTGGCACGACCAACCTGTTCAATCACATGAGCCCCCAATCATGTAGACTGGGTTTAAAACCCATGACCATGAATATAAAAACTCATATGCATGCATCTTCATTACACACCCCCGTAAACCGAACAACCCACACACCAAGCGCATGCCAAGTAACCAGTGGGATTGTCAAAGTATGTAGCAAGGACCGAGTGAATGAATTCAACAGACAATTGCAGTTTTTCGTTCGATTGACGTATGCTGATCTTATTCTATATATCATGTTTACCGTACAAGTAAGTGATCGTTGGCTAAACAGTGAAATCCATTTTTAGAAGCTGTTGATTCTGGCACATTTTGATCGACTATAAGAAATGTCTCAACGATTTGTATGCCTATACTTAGCCCATTACAGAAGACAACGAGTTGCTTTTACTTATATCTAGAAAGTACTTAAACAATCAAATCATGAACTCAAACAATTATTCCTAACCTCAGACAAGTTGGTATGAAATCCGCTCAAATAAAATTAATATAGTGGATATAAATGTGGTGGTGAAAATTATTTTAACCTCGGTGGATATCTGCATGGATAAAGGTGTTTTGAGTTTAATTAACATATCTGACAAGATTTTATCCTATATTTTCAATGATCGGTTTTTGGTAGATATTGTGTGCCTTCCAAATCAAAGCTTTAATTACCGGCAACTCGTCCATCAAAAAATCTATACGAATCTATGAATGAGATCGTGCTCAGAACAAGAGCTAACCGAGAGTAATTCAATTCAGAATTATACTCAAAATGAATGCGGGTAATGAGCCGTTTAAAGCGTTATAAATTATTCGACACTCTAGCAGCCTATGTTCATCGGCGTTTGTTATATTTATGTGAAACCTTTCGTGTAGTTCGCTGTTTCAAATTCACGAATCGACACATTAATTTAGATTATTGAAACTTGCGGATGCTTTCCAGAATCTCATTTTTAACCGAGTGCATGACAACGGACGCACAGTTTCACTCGTTTCTCTCAAGCCAGAAATGTCAACCAAACGATTTTATGAGTGTTTTGAATTTTCACGTGGGTCGGTAAAGAGGCCAGTGAGGGTGCTTGACGTTTAGCGAAAGATTTACCTGTCGAACGACCTTGAATGCACACGTGCACAAACACAAACGAAAACGCGTTTGACTTGTTTACACGATCTGTGGATAGATGTGAATGTGTCCATCACATAAAAATCGTCCACGAAAACGCGAACTTGGTGACTTGGTGTGGGAAGGTGCCGAACCGTGGGGATAAATATTTCGGCGTGGTTTTATTCGACTTGGTTTATCGTTATCCAATGTAAACTATGATTGTCCTGCGAACTAAATTGGGCTCTCGGGAAACCGGAAATTTGTACTATGGTGCGAAGATGAAAAATAACATTTTGCGTTGATTGATTAGGCTTAATTTGAAAGTCGCTTTTAATTTTTTTCGTGAACTGGAATAATATCCCATAGTAAATTGTAAGCATAGCTTCAGTGTAGCTCCGTTTGTTAGCCTGAAACTGTAAAAAGCTTCAACATATAACCGTTGATTTTAACGTGCAAGAAAAATAGTTCCATATGCCGACGTTTTTGAAAGTTCGAACCAATGATTGCAAACCATGGAAAAAAGCGTAGTTAATAATCATCTTTTACTGCCTCAGAAGAGATTCAAGATTCAGGAATTTATGTTATAAAAAGCTCGTAGCTGTACAACACCACATGATATTCGTATAAGGACAATAAATATATATACAAAATATATTGAGACACTAGGAAGATCGACAGTTTTGTAGTTAGAAAAATGTCATGTGTAATATCAGTATGATGGGGAAAAATATTCGTTTGGATAAAGATCATGTTATATAAACGGGATGTAGGGTGGAATTACTACGCATAAATATATCCTGAAAATCCTTTCACTAGATGATTGTACAACATCTGACGGTAAGGAGTTCCATAAAAAAACAAATGCGCACCGAATAGATGAACAGGCGGCAGTTCCGGTGAGAATGTGGAATATCAAATGCCAGTGGGTGAGTACGTGTGGCATGGCTTGACCGGATGAGAAATAAATGCCTCAAAGGGTGCATCTTTGAGTTCATTATTTTATAAGTTAGGATTAGATCAAATTGAACCTGTCTGCGAGGCAGTGTATCCAAATTAAAATGAACCAGTCGAGCCTTATATGGTAGGTTGCGGAGATAGCCAACCATTTTAGTTGCTCTGTGATAAATCCTCTCGAGCAGCTTGATGTCCTTTTGTAGCCATGGTGCCCAAGCTTGCACTGAGTAATCCATCACTGGGTTAATATACGTATTTATGAGCATGGGAAATGTTTCACGGGCAAATGTCCGAAAATACGCCGAAGCATACCTAGCATACGGCTAGCTCGGTTGTACACTGCTTCGCATTGCACGCAATTCTTAATACTTCCAGTAATCCATACGCCGAGGTCGCAGTGGTGTTTTCTTTTGTTGTCCATTCCAGTTGTTTCGATCTAAGGTTGTATGAGAATGGGAAATCTTTACCTATTTGCAACATTTTACACTTTCGGAATTTGAATGGAAGTTTGTTTTACTCTGACAAGCTGTTCAATATATCCAAAATCGCTGTGTAAGCAAAACAGTTCACGCTTGACGTGATTCGCATCCAAAGTTTAACATCATCCGCAAACAGAACCATTTTGGCTGTGACAAGTTTCCGGAGGCATCAATAGTTTGGTAGTTGAGGGCACATCCCCATAAAAGTGATTGGCTGCCACGTTCCAAGACTTTACGCAATATAATAAAATTTTCCAGGTTAACTAGATCAGCTAAAACAATTTAAACAGTTAATCATTTCGCTTGAAATGAATTTCTTCTCCAGTAAACATTCTAAACAATATAAGGCAATTATTTGTCGCATTCGGACGGAGAAAAAAAAACAAATTAGATTATTTAATGTGCCGAGAATAAATTTTACGAATCTTATGTTCACAGATTTGGTAACATGGATCATGCAATCGTAGCAACTGAAAAGCCTCTATAAGCACAGCTTCATGCGTCGTTAAAAATCTATTGAACATATTTTTGTTAATTAAAGGTAACGGCAGGGAAACAAGGCATGTACACACCACAAACATACAAACACGCAAACAAGCCGATGACTCGCACGCTTCCGCGCTTGAGTGAACTATATACGAGTACACAACAAAATGGAGAATACAATTCGGCCTGTTGCAGTATCGACAGCCAGCGTACGCGATGTCTCTTCCAGGAAATAACTCTGTCTCGCTGACCGAGAGGTATTTGCGAATGCCACTCAGAGTTTGTTCGGCTTCACGCTTAAGAGAACTGAACGAGGCTGCGCACTCAAAACACCAAGCGTGAACCGGATGTAGTCCAAAAGAGCGAAAGCATTGCGAATTCAATTGAATTATTGAGTGTAAATCAGAGTTGATTGAACGGTGTGGTGAATGGGAATTAGTGTTAAAACAGGATTAAATTTTGAAGATTTCTAATTAGACAATTCTAACGAAACGGTGTCTGAACTTATTATAAACAAGTTGAGAGATAAGACAGATATAGTAATATTGACAAATAATATATGTACCGACAAATTATAACCTGAGAACATGTATCTTAGAACCTCTACGAGTAGTATCACTAACCAGGTGACAGCAATTTATAGTGACTATTTTTCAGTGAAACTAAAATCGAATTGTGGAACATTTTTATATACTTGAGACAGAAATGTGTTGTTTCTAATGAGGGTATTAGACTACGCGCTGAGAGATGAGATTAGACGCAAGTTTTAAAAAATGAATCAGTAGGTAGGTGGTAGGATAACACATTTTATAAGCGAGTATTGTTTCAAATCAAATCCGTCTATCAATCAGAGAAGTTTTGTGCCAATACTAGCCAGCAATTTTTACATGGGAAATTCTATGATGCAATCATCATTTAAGTTGCGTAATTTAGCACTAGTAGAATACCATCTGACGCTTTTAACGTTAAATAAATCGGATTAATCAAGGAATAACCCCACTCGTATAAAAAATGCGCTCAATTCTTCAGCAAGCCTGTTACATATTTGTCACATCAACATCTGGTAAAGAAGACTATTGCGATTAAATAGGAATTTGGCATAATGATTCTTATCTTCAAATTTGGGACCCCTCAGGTGTTGCGAAGTACTGGTCTGTGACATTTTTCCTTCGATTTATATACTAATCGCTGATAAAAAATGACATTGTTTAGAGAAAGCATAATGGGTTGAGAAAAAATCATTCCTGTTTATCCATTTCATTGATATCGCTGAAACAAACAGACTAACGTAATGAACAAATGACCCCCAATTCCTGTCTAATTACTTAAAATTTCAGCAGCCTTTGCTGGTGCGAACCACAGAAGAAACGCAAGCAGTAAGCCTTGCTTAGCGAGTACGTGACGGACTTGCATCAATGTTGCAATAGCACGACCGATTACAGCTACTAACGAAGCCTGCCGATGCTCACTTCCTTTTTCGATTATCTTTCTGGTCTACGGTATTGAGGTATCGGAAGTTATAGTGGTAACACTTTTTTTATTTGTGTATGATATAAAGATTTTAAACTGTATCCGTAGTCCTGAAAGATCACGATGTACTGCACGACTGATCGTGAATGAAAAGGCTGCCATTCAGGATTAACAGTGAGATGTGTTAAGTGTGCAAAGGCAAAATGTCCTTTACCTAAAATGTGTAGACCGTGAGGAAAACAGTTTGCTTTCTTAATAAGTTACGGCCTTGAAACCTCACTACAAACAAGCGCTGCATACAAACCCAAACCTAATAAAAAGAATAAATAGCAATTTTCTCATTTAGTATTACCCCGGATCATGAATACGTAAATGTGCCCAGGTGTTGAATGCGGAGTACATTCCTTGTCATCATGGCTCACTAACACTTAACTGAAGCTGCTATAGGATGACTAATGCGATAAACATTAAAATATTCAGTAAGATCTCAGGGATTCATTCATTTTTGGAATGATAAAACATTCTACTACTGACCGTGATTCATTGTGCGGTACCCAAATTGTTCGCTCAAGAAACTGATGTGATTTGTTTACAGCACTACGTTACTACAACCGCAAGAAAATGCAGCTCAACGCTAAATATTTTTGGAGTGGGGCCTTTGAATCGGCCGTGCTCGAAGTTAATTTATCCACGCATATTTATTTTCTAGTCTACGTGAAACCTTTTTGTTTTTGAAACATTTTAACATGTTTTTATGTAAACGAAGGAAGTTTGATGCTCCACAAGCTTTAAATACTGTGCAATTTTTGGTAAAATGGAGAATTTGGTAATAAGGCAGAAATTCCATTTTTGCTGTGGTTGTGACCTTGCATTATAATTATATTTTGCTGAATCAGCTAGAACAGATTTTACCTCAGATAGTATCAAATATATACCCTAGTATACCCTTTTATACAACGTTTTTCTTTTCTAAAACGATGTTCACTAGTCTTGTGAGTGACGACATGTTCCTCATATTTTCAACAATTCAGTAAGCCGACTTATTTGATACTTATGTGAAATATTTGCTCTACAACTAAATTGTGACTATGCAATTCGCTGGTCGTCCGCAATATTCAGTTAAAGATTGGTGTTCGTTCAAAGAGCAGGGAAAACACTTCAGCTTTTAATCAAAATATTCATTTGCATGCATTTCCATCACACACCTCACAACCGGTTTCGTGCTGTTTGCAGTCATCATGCAGGGACAGTGATTAAACAGGCTGGTCGTACCAGCCTTATCCAACAGTGTCATACAAGCGCTACTTGTTTACCATTTCTTCACTAATGCAAGCGCACGCGGACTATGATCTTACAGTCCCTACCTGATGAGTGAAAACAACACGAAACCGGTCGTGGGGTGTGTGATGGAAATGAATGCAGATGAATACTTCAGCTTTTAATTCAGTCCTTGACCGGAAACGCGATTATTAGCCGTCTTTCTGCAATTTCTTTGCCCAAATTGGAACTAAAAAGTTACTGAGGCAATTTGTTCGCATTTACTTCGCTAAAATGTAATCATTTCATTGCTCGATGATGTTTGACTTCTCGATGAGTTTTACTCAGACGAAACATTGCTTCGGAACCATATTCGTTCAGCACTAAGGGTAATTTTGTCAAGTAAAGTGGTAAAAAGTCAGGATTGTCATCAAGGATTTGAGCACGTTTGAAATATCATATGAGAGATACCTTTTAAATTATGGATACGTTTTCTCAAAATTAAATACATCATTTCATTGTCGCACGTATTTTATATTTTAATAACCTTATCTTCTCTTTTTTTGTTTTTTTTAATTTCAGGATGACTGTACGAAAATGAGTGCTGATGATTCATTTGAAGCAGGTCACTCACCGTTTCTAGAAATGAAATTACGAGATTTTATTTCTAGTTCATTTCAAAATCGTTATTTTTCAGTGTAATTTCACCATCGGTTTCGTGAATTGGTAAGTGTGACTGTGCTCTCGGGTCATTTTTCGTCTCACGATGTGATCACCGATTACCGAGGTCGTGGCCGAAATAAGTTGATCTAATCGATGGTGTGATGTTCCGTCCTAGCTACGCGAGGTGATCAACAACCGTGTTTTTTCTGACTTGCTTGGTGAGAAAAAAACGTTAGTTGAACCAAAATGCACAGTGTAAAAACTAATGCAACGTTTATGGTGTGTTCGCATAAAGTTAAATCCAGGACTCAGATTTAATGGTACTCTCGTGTTTTTTTGATATCAAATTTGTTCTAACCTATTAGATTCGCAAGGCGTTTGTGTAACCACCTCCACGAAAAGGTACATTTTTAGTAACTTTGCCTTTCTTCTTGCAGTTTTGTGGATTATCTGGACTTCTGCATAAGAATAGTATATTGAGATTTAATTTACACAATATTTCTCGCGTTTATTTCATGTCTGGTATCAATTTGCGGTCTCCGAATTTCAATAATTCAAGATACCTTTCAATCTTCAACATTTTCGGGGTTTTTTAAACCCATTACTATCCCATCTAATATTATGCTACAGTTTTCAAAAAACGTCATAGGTACAACGAACCCTCATAATATCCACTTGTGCTGGGGTTACTAATTGGTAGGGTCTCTCACAGACATTTCATGAATCTGGGTCCGTCTCGGCTTCGAATTCCTGTCTTATTATCTAGCAGATAAAGTGAATTGTGTTCATCACAGAATGATTTAACGTACCAATCATTCATTACGAACATCTGATGAACTACGGCAATGAAAACAAGCTGTTCAAACCTAGCATGACACAACCGAAGTCTACAGAATAATTGCACGTTTTCTAATATGTATACTAACACATTGGAACAATTGTTTGGTGCATTATCCATAGATTAATTCATTCATAGATGATATGAAGGTAAAAAGCTATGCTTTACAAGACCCACAAAAACGTACATCGGGTCGGATGGTAAAAAATATCAAATTATTATTAGATTATTGTCAAACGTGAAAAACATACTTGTCCATGTGAATATCTAGTGATTTCTTGAAAACGTCAACGGTTCCAGATTGTACCACATGATTAGGTAAACTGTTCCACAATTGCACATTGCGAACGGAAAATGCCTATTTGCGGCAGTTCAGCCTGCTATGTTGCTGGTAAAGTTTAGATTGGTGACCACGCAGATGTGTGTTATGGGAAAGATGAAACAAACGACCGCAAGGATGATTTGTTTGATTAAGCACTGTCCAAAAGAATATTAGTGCTCCTCGTTTCCGTCTGTATTGAGTCGAATGCAAATTCAATAATTTAAGACGCGTTTCGTATGGATAGTTTGATAGTCTAAGGACGAGTTTTGTCGCTCTGCGCTGTGGAGTTTCCAATAGCAGAATATCTTTTTTCAACCAAGGATCCCATGCCCGTATAGCATATTCAACATGAGGACGGATGTACGTTGAAATCAATTTGCAGGCAATATTGGGGTCAAACGAACCTAGGAATCTTCTAAGGAGACCCAAGTTGCTTTCAGCTTTGCAGGCAGCCAGTCGACATTGCATTGAGTTTCCTAAGTCTGATTGGATAATCACGCCTAAATCTTTTTCGGAGGAGGCGGGTTTAATAACAGTACGACCAAGATAATATTCTTTACTCGACTTGCTGTTGAGAGACAATAGGCTGCATTTCGAAGCATCCAGTGGCATTTCGTTGTCTAGGGACCAAGTGTGAATCATATTGAGATCCCGTTGCAGGTTCTGCGTGTCGTCTGTGGAGTTTATCTTGCGCCGAAGCATTGTGTCATCATCGAAAATAAGCACCGACGACTGTATTACAGTTGGCAGTTCGTATATTAAAAACAAAAGCGATCTGAGGACTGATCCTTGTGGGACACCACGGGCAACTTTAATCGACTCGAATAGTTCGTTTTTGACTCTCACGTACATCTCACAAGTTATCAACTATTCTTTAATCCATGCATAGAGTTTACCCTGTACTCCGTAGGTGAGTAGTTTCGACGAAAGTATTTAGAGATTCACGCGATCGAAGGCTTTTGAGAAATCGATATAAATTACGTATACGGAGTTGCCGACATCCAGTAGCTCAGACCAAAATTCTTTTGCTAATAGCAAGCTTGTAAGGCAAGATCCATTACTAGAATATAAGCACAGTGATACCTAGAACTTATGACGTGAGACTCACTTCTGAAAATATTAGTTGCAAATATCAATAATGATTTTAAAGACAGTATTGCATTAATAACAAGCAGCGACACTTAACTTCCAGAAAACCCTGAAAAAATAATAGGTTTATGTGTAGGGGATTGGATAGTTAAACATATGTGGTGAATTGTGTAAATCTGTTGAATTTAAGTGCCAACGCCTCGATTAAATTCTGTTCACAATATATCTGTTAGAAACGTTATGAGTCATCAACTCAAAATAGTCATTTTAGCCATCATGTCCAAGCAAGCTGAAAAGATATCCTACACCCGTTCGAATTATGACGTTAATGACAAAACCAATTTTAAAAGACGAAGCTTCACATTGTGCTTCACTGACGAGTCCCTATGTTTTACCCGATTGCAAACATCTATTACTAGTCTAAGAATAAAAAAGTGGATTTACTTTAACCAAACCATCAAAATTTTGTCTCAACGAGATAGTACACATGTCTTTTATCGTGATGTTTTGTCAAAAGAAGGTTGATATGGATCAATTCACGCCAAAATAATTTATTTGAAATGTTATGTTAGTTTTTCTATCGTTTTTCATTAGCGAAAAGTCAGAATTGCATCTATAACAAGCAACGATATAGGATTCCACAACAGTAGTGTCGGAGCCCGTTTTACACAATTTCATGATAATTGCGCAGATCGAAATAAACTATTTTGCATGTGTTTCATTCAATCTAACACATTCGTTCAAGACATGTTGTACATTAAATTCTGAAGGAAGTTGGTATTATCTCCCCCGGTGGCACATTGGTTCCTTAACCACATCCGGCGTGCTTTCAACTATTTATATTTTACCGTCTATTCGGGCCATGGAGGCTCAATTTTGAGAGGTATTCACTCAGTCGGCTCTTGATTTGAGCACTATCATTTTTTTATACCTGCTTTCTTGTTTTAGCCATTGGTTATATTGGTTATAGTCGATCGCTCTTGTTCTGGATGTCACTGATCTTGCATGCCAAGAGGGTGGTGAGTGAGTGAGTATATTGGTTATCGACCACTGGTATGGTATGAAAGCACAAGCCTGATTTAGGCAAAGTGCCGACAGAGACTGCATGTGGGCTAAGATACTGTTAGGTTGCCCAGGCCTAGACAGATATGGGACTCCAGCAGAACAGACTATCGATCTCCCCAGCAAGTAAATTATCTTCAACGTGTTGTATTGTTGGAACGTGAGATGTGCACCGGATAAGGGCCTCCATGAGGGTTAGAAGGGATGAAAACGTGTTTAAATAGATCATTTATTGCGCATCAAGTGGAAAATGTTGCACAGGTGAGTGTGCGATAAGTTGCTGTACAAGATTCGTAATTTTAGTAGGTGAAATTCAACGTTTTTAATCAAAATGCATAAAAATGCTGCCATTTGCGAAAAACAACGCTCGATAAACAAAAACAATTGTGGTTTGTCCGCATGTACACGGTGGATATATCACAGCATGGAGGCCAGCAGATTGTGTTGATCGATCTTGTGTATTATTTCATTTCACTGAGATCGGATAAAGCGTATTGATGCCAGAGAAAGTTGTAAGAAACTAGATCTTGCGCACTAATTTGGCCACGCCCAACGCTCAACGGATCGATAATATAAGGTAGTCCAAGCCCGTTCGGTTTGTTTGACATGATCTCGTTCGAGTATTTCAAACGTCCTTGTGCGAAACATGTAAGCGGGATATTTAAATAATTTGAAGCGATGCTGGCCAGTCGAGGATAGCTGCTGGTCTTTTCTGACCACCATGTGAATGGGTCTCGTTCCAGACCGATCGGTTCCTCGAGAAGATAACGATCCACCTCAGATAAAGCACAACGTCCGTTACGTTGTAGGCCGAAAACTGTTTGTAACCCATCAGCGCCTGAATGGCTGTTGTGTTCGATTGTCGAAGGGTCAACTTCATTGCTCGTCGTTTGTTCCACTGGAAGTTCATTTACCTGTTTGAGTAGAACGTAAACAATGAGATAGAGAAATGTTGAGGACTGATTTGAAAATTCAGTACGATTACCATCGCTCGATTCCTATTTCAGGAATAACATCATTTATAATCGTGAGTACGGGTATCGGTTTATTTACTGTGAGTCCTAGTCGAGATTATGAAAAAAGCCTTGCTTTCTTGTCAAATCATTGCAGTTTCTACCACTTCGCTTTTTTCCCCTTCAATCCAGCATTTGTCTAGTCGTTTGAAATCTTTAATGTCAATATCGGTCGTGTTCAACATTCACATTATCTTCAGTCTACTGCTTCTATTCTCTCTCGCATCTCATCTCAAACGGTTGTTCTTATATTTGATGAATTTAATACCCACCTATTGTGGAAATTAGTAATTGTATTTGCTTGCAGCAACTCATTTTCTTTTCCGTCACGTAGACACCATCACCTCTACACAAACTCACGTGTTTACCGCTAAGGAGCACGTGATCATTTTGACCGACTCAGAGTGACCTTGAGGAAAAAAGCCTCGTGATGCGTGCGAAACGTTTTCGGCTACTGCGTGTGGACACTGGAAAGACCTGAGCAGCTACCCAGCCAATTTTTCTGAACAGGTCACGATGAATATAGTCACGCTAGAGGTTCGTGCGCACTGCTATATTGGTGCGCGTTTCGTATGTGATCTACCTACATGTTTCTAGTTTAGCTTGTGATCAACCTCAATATTAATAAATTGGAATGAGCAGGAAAACTATATGTGATTGGTTCAACATAGGTCTAGAAGTTCGCTCTTCAATAGTGTCGGTCAATAAGCGAGGTCAAATGGTGGGAACTGAAGAAGAAAATACAATTGAGGTCGTCTTCTAAATGGTGATGGAAGAGCCGAATCAAGTGACAGTGGAGCAGTTGTTGTAAACAACAGGAACCACAAACGAAGAATAGACAAGCCATGGGGTTTTGGTCTTAACAATGTATTGGATTGTTGTTACTTAACATTGCCAAAAAGTCAGAGCTACTTTAGAACCAATTATTCGAATACAAGTTCATGAAGGCTCCATGATCCACTCAGATGAATGGCCTGCCTACTCGACCCTGAATCGCTATTTCAATCATTCCACCCCTCAACCACCAGCAAAGTTATATGAATCATCAAGATGGAACACATACGCAAAACATTGAACGATCTTGGCTGGAAGCTAAAATTCGTATTCTCAAAAAGATGAGAGGAGTTACAATGCACATATTGCAATCCCATTTAGACTTTATTAGCTGGAAAATTCTACGCTCAAATCAAGAAAATCTTTGTGTCTCTTTTTAAATGATATTCACACTGTATATTGCTAATTATTATATTAAATAATTTCTTTTTTAGTAGATCATATTTCTTGCGTAGATCACATACTAAACCGGCACCGCCTTATTTTGTCTACTTCCGATTTCATTTAACCCCCCTTCGAGTAAAAAAAATAACGTCGCATGAAAACTGGTTCTCAGAAGTTCGAAATGTAAACTTTGATAAAACTTGTGCTTGTTTTGATTAAGATGAACGAAAATATCGTGTATTCGTTTCACAAGCATACGGTCATTATTAACCGATTTTAAATTAGTTCCATGTGTTTCAGCCATCCTGAATTAACGTGCTGTATATTATCACTATAACAGTGAAAACATTTTCAAGGTTTCAACTTGTAAGACCCTGTTGGATGAGGTTGGCATGGTCAACCTGTTTAATATCATGTGCCCACACGCATGTGGGCTTACAAGTTCAACCCTTGAGTACCATTCCTCCAATTTTTCAAGGCATACGGATGCGGTCCTCACTGTCCCTACCTTATGCTCGCAAACAGCACGTGATTGGTCGTAGGGTGTGTGCTGCACCTGATTTATGTTTCAAGCTCATGGGGTTTAACCCCAACCACATATGCGTCGGCACAGGTTATTGAACAGGTTGTACGCGCCAACCTTATTCAGCAATGGCTTTCGTGTTCAAGCCTTGTTAATTTTTCTCTATTATTTCAAAGCATGCACATCCTGATCTTACTGTTCCTACCTGATGAGTGCAAACTGCACGAAACCGGTCGTAATGTGATAGAAATACATGCAAATACGAATTAGTAAGCTTGTTATGACTTACTTTCTCTTTGAGCAGCATCACAACTGCGGATTTTCCTTCGTAAGCATGGTCTTTGAATCGCGGATCAAGAAGTGTGGCGAGCTGTAGTGTGTCCTTAATCTTTCCTTGTGGAGGATATGCGTGCAGTAGACGTTCTTTGATGGCTAGTTTGAATTGTTCCACGCATGAGTCCGAATTAGATTCAGCGTCTGAAGCCAGGTGAATTTCGGTAAGTGTGTGCATGATGGGGTCCACCATTGAAGCAGTCAGCTTTAGTTCTTTACGTCGATGCAAGAGTTGCAGTGTCTGATTCATTGTCTGTATGGTAGCAAGGAGAATTAGATGAATAATACGCAACCTCTTAAAGGACAATATGAATTAGAATTTTGTCGAAAAACAAAGAAGAGTCCAATCACGTGTGACAACTGTGATTTATACTAGTGGGGTTTCGTAATTTGAATCAATCATTCAAGCTTTTTAATCCTTTTAATCCCCTCTTATAATAGTTGATGCAGAATAGTATACGTTAAAATTGACACGAATATTCTGGTGTGTAATTATTCGATACCAGATCGCTAGGTCCAATGACACTGCAGTCACTCAGGGTGAAGTATTCAGAATATGAATTAAACCGCGAAGGTAAACCTTATCTTTACTCGAATGTGCTTTACGAAGCAATTGCTGTTTGTTGTCTGAAAGAAATTGATTGCCGGGGTTAAAATCATTTCTTAGGTGCAATTTTTAGAACTCATTACTCAGTTAACTTTGCATCAAGTTTTAAAAATTTGCTAATTGTTTGTATTTGGTTCATCGTTGTACTGATCAACATTAGTAAAAATTGAAATAATCGCGGGTAATATTTTTTTAAAAATTGCAAGGAAAATTTAGTTTTTATTGATGATTGAGACTACCAGTACAACATAAAGCGCATTTCCATATTGACTTGGAACAAATTTGCTTCCAGTCCCATTACCTCATGGGTATCAGATATACGAACGAAAAACTCTGGCACGTCGCCTTCCGCTGATCGTTTAAAATGTGCTCACCTCAAAGACCACCTTCAATCGATCGATGTCCTTTGCCTCGTCCAAGGTGAAGTTTGAGTCCTTTGTGGACTGTGCGATCGACTGTATCACCATGAACGCTTCCGACCACGTATACCGTTTCACGTCGTTGCTAGCCGACGTCCCTTTCGGTTCATTAATTTCTTGTCGTAAACCTTGACACTTTTGCAGTAATGTTCGGATTCCCGGAGAATTCAGTCCAACCTGATGGAAATCAATTTCCATGTCATAAGAATTATTATTAATTATGGGAATTTTTAAATTTATTATTTCAAATTGGAGTTATTGTTAATTGTAATTGTAAGTTGGACAATTTGAGCTGCTCTTACGGCGCTGAGATCAAAATGTTACGTTCTCAACCGATCAAAGCAACACAGAATGTGACCAGTTGCACTGAGTGACCTGAGCAAAAATTGATCCGCAGCTTGTTCCGGTGTTCTGATATTTTTGAATGTATTGGGCTGAAACGTTTGATTCAATTCACTACCCACAAAAAGACACACAAAGTGGTTTTACGTATACAATTTCGTGACGTAACTGGTATTTCACGGGAATGCTATTTGTCGCAAAAATGCATGATTATTAGATCGTTTAAATATCTCACAATTTGATACATCTATTTTAAGCGAAAACCGATGCGAACCAAATGGACAAAATTCTTCAGTCGAAATTTTGTTGTTGTTTCCTTGTAGTAAACGAGGCTGAATTTCATTGTACCGGTGCCAGTAAAGCAAAATAATTCTCTTTCTATCTCCGCTCTCTAAACAATGAGGATATTATGCGATTAAACCATCACTAAGGGCAATTTGTAATGTTAAATAATACTGGATTTCCTTGGCAGCTTTTTCTTGGCGATTACTTTGATGGTTTATAATTAATTGAAATGGTTTTCATTGTGTGTTTGCATTATCAACTTTTTGTTCCTGGGTCCAAAATAAAGATAGCGTGACTGATATATCTTTTCCGCTGGTAACAGGCACCAATTTTATTGACATGATACGTATTTGTGCTTTATTCAAAAAAGAATTGTACTTTACGTAAACATATGCAATATTCGCGGAGATTTTCAGTACTTTTCACCGGTAGTATCAGTGTAACAGTTATAAACGTGACATCATGAAAATGCGGACCAGTTATTTATCTAAACTTTTGAGAGCAACCGAATGGAATTTCTTTCTCATTTGAAACGGACCTGCATTGATGTTGCCAGTTCTGTCACGAGACAAGGTATGACAAGGAATTGAACTTCTCCTTTCGGGTGAACTTCTTCATGCTTCAGCAGTAATTTCAATTGGTCAACTTGATTCGTAACTATGGGAATCGGTTGAGTTTGTGCTTGAAATGTTTGCAGCGAGCTGGCAAGTTGCGCCAAATAATCTTGCACTTGAGACGCGGTTTGTATCTGCCATAAGAGTAGATGTGAAATAAACGTTTAATACAGTTCAATAGATAGGTATTATAAAACGCTGAGCGAAATGTCATCTCTCTGTCACCCGGGTATTCAGAGCAAATAAATAGATTTGAACCATTTCCCTAATTCAAAATGCATTACCGTTGCTATAGCGGCCTAAGAATTCGGGATTGCTGTTTAATGCATGAATCACTTGTTCATGTTTAATTTTATTTTGATCGTCACATGCAGTATTGCATAAAATAAAGAGTTTAATTGAGTATAGCCGAACCATACTAAATGACTGTTGCTTGTCTAATCGAAATCTGACAAATGCAAATAAAATTAGAGCAGCATTAATAAATAGGCCGACATTAGCAACACTTCTTTCTGTACACTTAATTCAAATCTTTCTAGGCTAATCTACCTGGTGCATCCAGGGGTTCTCTCTTACTCTAATATGAAATATACACTGGGGAGGAGCAGATACAGCTCTTGGCTGCTGAACGCCGATCATGCTGCCGGCGTGCAACTGACGCAATACAACCGAGTTCTGACTTTCGTTGCCAGCGCTGCGGGAGAGATTGTTCCTCCCGAATCGGACTGTTTAGTCATTCCAAAAACTGCAAAACATGAACATTCACGCGATTGTGATCTACATCCATGGTCGACATCGACCGAAGGAGGCCAACAACATCAACACTAATATTGCGCTAAAGAAGGTTTTGAAACATATCCATCAACCTGACCTACTACAGCAATGCATGATTCCATGATCCCATACAGCGGTAAAGCACAATATTAGCCCCAGCTACCCTTGTCAGGTAACAGGCTTCCGCTTCTTTTACCACAAACTAAACCGGTGTAGGATGTGTCTTTCGCTATTTTCACAAGTTAGGAAACAATAAACACGAATTCTTTCGGATTAATCTGATTCTGTTCGTCAGTAACACAACGCAAAACCTCACTACAGAGAGCATCGCATCTAAACGTGACGCTTAGGAAAACAGTGGATTATGAATAAGGATAAGATAACAGATAACAGATCAAAAGGCGAAAATGCATATAAATCTGCAGCATCATAGTTAAACATTATACAAATCCAATAAAGCTTTCATTCAAATTTAGAACCAGACTGTTTCGGATGGGTACAAGCCTATTCCGAGTAGTGGTTGTGCGGAATAATATTGGGCAAACGTCTAATTCCGATTTTTCTGTCTGAGAACGTATGCATCTTGGACCCACAATGAACGTTGTCAGTAATCACACAAAGGCATCGGGGTTGGCAGAGTAGAAGCTTCACACTCATAAAACATTGAAGTACTTCTTTGTAAAAAAAACGCTTAAGCATGCAGCTATGGAGCAAACATTTTCTCTCTCTCGTTTTTTTTAAAATTGAACCACTTTTTATTCTCCAAATGATGTAGCTTCGATATTGTTGGTCTTCAGTCTCTTCCTAACTGGTATAACTAATGCCAACAAAATTGCATTTAGATGAAATCATACTGTAGCGTTACCTACCATAGTAATTTGTTCCAAGGAATCCCAGAAAATAATCTTTTAGTTGCTCAAACTTAGTGATCTTGTGTACCTCAAAGCATTTACCGTTGCTGGGGTTATGGGCACAATTTGAGCAATAAAATCATTGTTATTGTGTTTACACTTGAAGAGATGATAATGTAACTGTTTTGAATCGTTGTTATAGCAACCCTATTTGGATTAAGGTCAAACATTTTACTTGAATTTTTCAGTAATTTGCTCGCATGTTCTTCTAAATCGCCAGTATTTATAATATAATTTAGCAACCACCCAAATCTATCGACCAGTATATATGTATCCGCATAATAACTGATAACAAATCAAGCAATGCTCACCAAAACACAATCTCGCATTTGTTTCAGCGACTTGGCACTTTGCAAATTCAATCCATGAATCTCCACGTTCATATAGTAACTGTGGTTCCCGGGATCTTTGGCGTTAAGCTGCCAGAGTTCCGCAGCAAATGCGCATCTGACAGAATCGGATGCCTTGGAATTATTCACAAATTGCTGCAATTCAATTTGCAATGCATCTTTGGCCTCGCCGACAGCACGTGGTAGGATTTCTTGTCGAAGTTGTTCCGTCGAAGGTATGGAATGTGGCGTCAGAAAATGTATCAGATCCTGAAAAATGATAAAGTTTTGAAATCACACAATTCCAAAGATTAAATCGTTTAATCAAGTCATTTTACAAAGTATACTTCAGCTGAATGATCTTAAATATTTTGGCTGGCACTCGAAATTGTAGAATGTATCCAGTTCTTGCGAAACTATAAAAATAAATCATCTCACTGCCAGTCTCCTGGGTCATGACTGTCTATTTATTTGTATGTGCCTGTCGAGTACAACGAGTTCATTCTCAACCGAACAAAAGACATTCGTTCGCAGCACCCGCATGCTCCAATCCATTCGAAATTCACATGCGGTTCCATTGAAAAACTGTGCTTCAATTTGTGTTTTGCCTGTTAAACTCGTACACTACACATGTTCACGCATGCTTGTATTCGCGTTGACAGTGCGTAGTCGTATGGCTAGGCGTCGGCTCGCTTACTGCTTGCCTGCCTGCATCGATACCCGTTGCTTTGACACGGCAACTAAAGACACACACGCAGAGAGAGAAAGCGAGCGAGCGAGCAAGTGAGGGTATGCGGGTAGCGCAATTTTGGTTGAAACGAAATTTATGAGCGACGAGTAAAACACGGCACTCACCTCAAACCCGGTTCCTTCGACAACACTCAACGGAGCCAAATCTCGTATCAGAAAGTGCACGAGCTCTTTGACAAATTCGTCCTGGTGCGATGGCAGATTTGTGGGTCTGTCATCTTGGTCGGCCTTATAATTTAAATGGTTTTTGTATTCTGTGTTTTCCTGGAGGCCACTCGCGTCGGTATTCAAGATTCTTCGTTTCTGAAAATGTTACAAAACACGTTGGATTATCATTGGGAACTGACATAGATAAAGTCAATTGTTTTGAGTAAGATGATGTCACAGCTCGGCTTAAATTTCAATGCCTTGGAATTGTGGTAATTACTGTTTATTTTGGGGGTTCACTATAGGATTTACTCGTTAATGGCCTTATCTCGATAGCAATTTCCCGTTAGCACGAAGCTAGAAGGATGATATTAACGCCAAGGGTCTATGCGCCAGTCTGTCAGACATTATTTTTCTCATTTTTATCGGGACCCATTTACAACTGATATGATATTTGCAACCATTGCATGTTTCGAACCGCGAACAATAAATCGAGAGGCGCACCTCTTAAACCACTTCGACATCGTGTCCAATTAATAAACGAAGGCTTGCGGATCCTGATCATTCTGGGCCTTGTTGTTGTTGGCCTCCTTTGGCCGATATCGACCGTGAATGCAAATCACAAGCGCATAATGTTTTCATGCTTCGCAGATTTTCAGAGGAAGAATCCCTTGAGCAGTGCTCATAGCGATAGGCAACACTCGCAAGAACGATGTCAATGGCACGCTGATCTACGATTAGCAGCTAGGAGTAGTATCTTCTCCTCCCCAGCTTGCAGATGACACTTTACACAGTGCCGCCAAAGTGAGCGGTCAAGAGCAAGGTCTTCCCAACTCGACGGGCCATTGTCAAGAGCTTTCATATCTCTTTCGCAAACGTCTCTGTACCGCTAGTGCTTACCGGTCTAATTCTTGATATCGACACACCATAGCTGGGACTAGATAATGAGTATTAACGGCAGTAAACGGGTCGTGATGAGATCGAAAAGCATGCAAATTCGGATATTTTATTAACTCTCTTCTTTCAATCAACAATTTTATATACTAGAAGATTTTGTATTAAAATGAATTTAGAGCATATGCTCAGCAATTTAGTCATTAAGCATAATTTTTACCGCCCACGCAAGTCCAAGCCGTGAACCTAAAGTTCAAAAGGCGTCTATTTTTGGTGATTCTTTCTCAGTCACATTTAAAATGAGTTCGAAAACAGGTAGAGAGCCAATCTATTCACAAACGTGTTCTCTATAAGTCCAACTACACCGCTCGTTCGAGCGATGCTCACACATGGCGCACACTGAAACTTATCGATCGATCGATCGAGCGATCGAGCGAGCGAGCGATTGCTTAATCGATCGAAAAGCACTGAAAACTCACCGTGAAATGATCCGGTGAAATATAGATCGGTTTGGCACGTTTTCGTTTGGTTGACGTCGAGCCGGTTGTTGTTAAACTTTCTGCATGTTGTATTTTTATAAGTGGCACTGGGGAAGAGGTGGGATTTTTGTTCCTAGACAAATCCAACGTTTCATCCCAGTCCTCGGACTCGACACTGCTTGGTTCATCTACCACCTTCACCTCAACAGATGGATCACTGGTGTTGTTAATGTTACTGATATCGCGACTGGTGTTGTTTTGGTGGTTGTCATTAGATATCATGGTTTTCGAACTCTGTGATTGTTTTGTAAATATGGGCCAATTCAGATTCTTCTCATCTTCCTTGTTTGACATCATGTTGTTCGCATCGTTACTTACATCGAATTTAGGATTCGCGCTCAGAAATTTCCAAACCATCGAAGGGTCAATGAGTGTAGCCGGGTTGTTTAGCATCTTCGTCTGAGACCAATTGGGTAACCATGGGGAAGAGCTAAGCCATTGTGATTTTTCTTGCTCCGTGGTTTGTTGTAGAACAGTAGAGAATGGATCAATTTGTTGGTATTGTATTCTATCTCCACCATTTGGGACGGAGTGATTGACAATGTTTATTAAGTTGCCAAATGTCCCAGCGAAATCCACTGCATTTTGCTGCGAGTGTTGATTTGAATGAACGTTCAAGTGTTCCCGTTGTAGGTGGTCCTGGAGACTGGCAAATTTGGATTGGTGTTTGGAATCGTTCAAGCTCAAATTAATACCATTCACTGAGGTCAAATCTTTTGGCAAGTCTGTGACCTGGTGGTCCACTTTGGTGGTTTGTGGTGACCAATATCTCAATTGTGGAGGTGACCTTAGTTGGCCATTTTCCGCCGAACATACTGGCGAGGTACTAGTGGTCGTTGCACCCGAAGGACTGGTCACACTGAGACCGAGTCCAGAACTGGACGATGGAGATAGATCGTTCAATACTGATGTCGCGGGAAGATTTAGCGTATGGGAGAATGCGGTAACAGCGTGTAACAACGTAGTTCTATCGAACATGGGAAGCTGAAGAAAATTGTTGTTAGTCGGATGTTGTTGTGATGTGATGGTGTCCAATTTGTCGATTAGTTTTGTGTTCGAGCCGAGAAAATTACTCTCAGGCATTGGATTGAGATTACGATCGGTTGTGGGTAAATACTTGCATGCATCTTTGTTCATAGCCTCGGTTGATAGAAGCACCTCATTGATGAGAGCACGATGTTGCTGCTCGCTCAAACCAGGGTAGCAGCCCAACTGTGAGAGAATTGAAAAGTATATGATTAGATTACAATAGGATAATAATTATCGATTCACAACTTTCCTATACTTAATTTAATGCCAGAATTATCTGGAAGAGGAATAAAAAGAAATAAGAAAGAAAGAATATCTGTATCGCGTTGAAAGATGCCAAAAACGACGTGGACAGTGACAGCTAAATAGCGAGTAGAATTGAACATTATCGATTAGTGTTCTGAGAAGTTATGAGTTAAAGTCCCAATTTTACACTAATAGAGATGGATTTTCTTTCACATGTGATTGTGTGCTTTAGTTGTAGGAGAATCAAGCACGTTTTTATTCCTGCCAAAATGGAATTAATCACTATGCTGACGGCACAATTGCGTTGCTACTAGGCTGTCTACTTTCTTTCTAATATAAGATGAAGTTAAACCTTTAATAGTAGCAATAAAACCACAGTGATCGGATAAAATGCACAAAACCAATACGCTGCTATCGACGATAAAGTGTTTACAAGTCTGCCTTCGCTTAATTTTACACCCAACATCTCAATATACCAGTCACTTGTGTAAGTTTCCATCCCTTTGTGAAAAGATTTGAAATCTGGCGTGATGCAATCGCTATGTTGCGTTGCAATTTCGAATTTAAGTAAATTCATATGCGTCTCGTGTGAACTCTATTCTGCCAATTCAAAATGATTTCCCTCGGGGATTTCCAGCACCACTTGTGACACCTTGACGCACCTTTCTAGATGTTGCCAACGCCAAATCTGCATTCTCACCGATTATTCAAAATTTGAATGTGCCACCTTTGCACCTAACCTCACAGTTAATCTGGAATTCAAATGATGCGAAATTATGCCATTCGTATGGGATATTGTGATGATTTGTTCAGCAATCGTGATCCAACCGACATTTAACCACATAACATTTATTTCCTATGCCGTTTTCTGATGTTGGGTAACATTATGGTATAAGAATTTTGCATTTATTCGTTTACCTACAGATACTTGATGCGTAGAAACGAGTGCCTGTGTGTTGCATGAAAAGTTTAACCACAAATAAGCGATACTAATCAAACCACTGGTTTCCGACAGGTCGAATTATTACCGAAGTAGGAGTCATAGATACAAATTTACTGTCCATTGTATTCAATAAAAAGCATAAAACATTGGGCATCTCCATTGTCGACCAGTCTCAATTTTGCCGCGGATAGGAGAGCAAGGGGTGTATGTTTAAGGAATTGTGAGTTCAGTGAGCTAAGCACTCACACGGAAAGTCTGTGCCAATCTTTGTTGCTATTGGGCAGTCAATGTAACACGAAAAGTAAAGGTTGTCACAAAGGGTTCAAAGGCCATGGAAAAATGAGTCTTAATAGTCGAACGTTTCTATGACGACAAACATACGTCATGTACATGGAAACCTTGATCCAACACTGAAGTATTATCACTTATTATATCCGCTAATCTCATATAAACTTAACTAAAAGAGCCTTAGTTGTGATTCATCAACTCCTTCGAATTTATAACAAAATCGGGCATTTAATTGTGAATCAATGCTTAAACTAACTCCACTCTATGATTTTGCTCTTGACAACTGAATTTTGTTGCAAGAACACTAGCCAACACTGGTCCAAATGTGAACTGTCATATATTACCAAACTAGAACCGGAATAGTTTCAGTGTCCCACTAAAATTCTGGCCTGAAGTGAAATTATAGAAGCCTTTGGAACAAGGCGGTTATTGTTGACGCAAATAACTTCATTAACCGTATTTTATCGGACTATAGTTTTGCACCTGCTTTTCTAGCATAATGATGGGCCTTTGTGATTGGTAATACACCATTAGCATACGTCATATTCAACCCAACATTTTCCTTGAAATCTCATCACATTCTGTTGAATGTGTACAATCACCACGTCTAAAAGCTACAACCTCTCTAAAACTACCACAGACGAGCAACCTTTGGAAATACCCAAGACGGTATTGGTTTTTATTATGGCTTGAATTAACACATACAAAGTACCTGTGAGGTTAATATGAATAAGCTAGGAACACGTAGTTAGCCAATTTGAAGATGCGATTTCTAAAGCCGATTTTTATGTTTGTTGCCAATTTGTTGTCGATATTCGTCAACTCGCGTGAGCTAAAACGGTTACGATAAACGATTCATGCTTCAGAGACCCAGAAGTGTTTCATATTTGTGTTGGCGACGAGAGATGGTCCAAAACAAAATGGGCTAACCTAAATTGATTTTTTTTACACATAAACAAGGAAACAATTTCATGCCAAGACTTATTCTCAGATGCACAGGGTCCAAGCTAGTTCACATTAAATGTGCTTCAGTTTGTGATTAGTTCGCATTATAAAAGTAGTCTTTCATTAATAATAACGATCATTTATTATCCAGTCACGTTTGATTTATCGAACATGAATTTTTATATTCCTTATTTTCAGACTGTTAGGTTCTTCTTCGTTTTTACACCGCACTTTGGGGTCACCGAAGACATCTAATAACGGTGAAAATCGAAAATTGACGAATGATGAATGGTCTCGTTCGAAGAGTGCAGTGATGAAGAAAAGACCGAGACCTGTACCGTGCGCGATAACACAATGCCAGGGGTTAATTAGCCAAATGTGGTCAACCATACGATTGATCGGTGAACAACGATTGTCACTTTTCTCGCTGCGTACATTGGGGCCGGTGAGAGAATTTATTGTGATTCCCCGTATAAACAAATGGTTCACCAGAGGGTTCATTTATTGTCCGAATAGATATCTATATATCATTCGGGATCACGGTACGGTACAGTCAGTATTTTTGCAAAACACAACACACAGGGCATAGATCGGACTCAGACGATGTTTATGTGATTGTGTGGGGGAAGCACTTCCTGTGGGAAATATGTTTTCCACGGTCAGTATGGTGTGCATTGGACACTTGTTGTCAAAAACGCAGGTGTATTGTCTAGGCGCGGATTCTTGTCCCGGGGTATGATTGGTGACATTGTGACTGACAAGGATCGGTACAGAATTTGACGTGAATAGACAACGCAAATCAACATACACATCAACCATGTCTGACGAGAGCTAATCACGAACCGAACAACATGGTGTCCGACACTGAAAAGCTACTCAATGGAATCCAGTTGGATCGAATTCAGAGCAAAAGTGTGATAACCAACAGTGGTTTTCACGCGTATTCTATTTCAAATTAGCAAATACAAACGAATTTGTATTTAGTTGTACAGCAGCATAAGCTGTTGATAATCCTTTCCTTTTAATATCGATAAAATCAAGATAAGTCAATGATTCCGTACAACCTCCGTGGAATACAAGAAATCGTGTTTTAATATTTGCTGCAAAAATGAAAATATTATCTTTCTTTATTGTCTTCACTTGATGATGGTAAACATTCAGAAATCGGTTGTTGAGTGTAAGTACGTGTGATCCACATTTCATTTATCTTTATCGGTTTGATATTTTGCACCCTGCTTGTTTATGCTCGCTGAATATCGTTAATGACTAAAGCTACCATGGCTGGCGTTCAGCATTGTTTCTAAACTGGTAAACAGAGCAGACGGTCAACTGCGTTTTCTGAGGTGTGTCCTCTCTGCGCAATTGAGCTGGTGTGTATGTTGCATCCGTCCACTGAACACACAATCATTCACCTTGTACGTGATCAAATTCCAACGGCCCCTAAAGTCCAAATCAGTATGTGCAATATGATGCGGCAAAACTACTTCCTACAAAGTAAGTCCGAAATGCAATAGGCGAATGATTGAGATTAAGCATTTTCGTCACTTAGCGTCCGCTGCTTTGAATGGCGTTAACTTGTCGTATTCTGAAATCAATTTGATTTTACTCAAACGAGTAGCAATCACAGTTTTAACAGAGAATTCAGGGCAAGTTTCAGTGGTGTGTGAATTGCCTGAAATCACTTGAACTTGCATTTATCGCCATGGTACCTATGTGTATTACTGGGTCATACTAATAGTTGAAATAAACTCATGTGGTAATGTAAAATTTGTACGATAATCGGTGAATAGATTCAAACTTCAAGATTTAAGGTGAAAAAAGCAACAAAATGTACACTATAATTGGTAATGCCTAAATTTAAATAATTCCTACTTTCATGCTTCGATCTTAATGGTTCAGAATAGGAGTAAAAAAGGTATGCCATGTGGTGGGGATGCTGAAGGAACGATCATATTTTTCCGTTTAACGCTGCTAACGATGCGCTTTATAACGAGCTCAATGTTGGAAATATGGCAAGAAGCATTTTACATCTGAGTCCAACTAAGCAGGTAGTAAATCACTTAGCGCATGGATACATTTAGAAGATTTTTACAAACATTAAATTCAAGATAAAATATTTTTAATCAACCTATGAGACCGCCGGTTTGCAGGTCACAGGGCCCGACAAACAACCACTCGATCAAAAGAATGAAAATTAAATCTGGCCATCTTCATGTGGTCTAACAGTTAGCAACTTAGTCAAAATATCATATAAGCAGTAGCCATTTAAAAAGCGTTCATACAATAAAACCTTATACGAGTTATCCGAAAAATCTTTCTGAATGAAAACTTATGCACTCACCGAGAGCAGAGAATTCGGATCCATATTCATCAATCCATTGCCGAACACGTGATTGTTTAGGGATTCCTCGGACCCGTTGACAGGCTTAGAATGTTTTTGCTTTTTAACAGTAGGAATTGCGTTTCCCGGTTGACTGTTTGGACTGCGAGTGTATGATTTGCGACCAGCAAGATTGTGCTGCAATCTATCCCCCGGGTGTTCGTTTGTCTTGTTCATTCGTTCGGAGCCGTTGGATTGTGAAAGCTTAGAACGCCCTTGTCGCCGGTGAACTTCCTCGTGTTCGGCAACATCACCGTGGCGACTTTTTAAGTGATTTAACATCGTCGTCGTTGTCCCGGATGCATTGAATGCTAATTGACTTTCGCAAAGAATGCATTGCGTTCGGCTTCGGTCTGCCACGCCTGAGACCGATTCTGGATGACGGAAATATTTCCATACGAATGACTTTTTTGCACATGACTTGGCACCATGTGTTGCGGTGGCTGAAAGCTTGGCACTTTTTCCGATGGATTTATCTTCGTTCGGTTTGCTTTGAGTTACGCTGAATGTGTCTGTTTCATTGGATTCATTGTGTAAATGGTCCGATTCTTCGCTAATTTCATTAGGACCGAACGGATCAGCATCTTCGGACGAACGGGATTGAAGCTCCTCGTCTCCACGCTGCTGAGTAAATAGATGAATCTTCAATTCATCTTCATTTCGTTCGCACGATGTTTTTTGAAGTGTTCGGAAATCGTGGTTATTCTCGATTACCTTATGAACGCTAGAAGGTAATGATGCGCTTGGTAGCATTTGTGAATCAATCATTCTTGTCCACGAATATCTTCTGAAACTACTCGCACGTGTGGCGGACGCAGAATGAATTTTTCTGTCGCAACCGAGCGATCAGGTTATTTTCATACGGGGGGTCACGCACTCGTCAATGCAGCTTACTGTTACGGAGACATTCTAAGGCGTGTGTGCGTGCGTGCGTGCGTGTCTGCAGTTGAACAGATTCGCACACACACACACACACGCACTCACAGTACACACACAAGCGTGTGCGCACACTTGTGTTGTCCGAACCCAGCCACAGAAAAGCAAGTTGCGAGTAATGGCATGTCTACCCACGCAAATCATTTGTTTACCCCTCCTGCTCGAACGAGGCGAATCAGATTGCTCACTTTAATCGGAATAAACAATGCTGATTGGCCAACCGGTTCGTGTTATTTCAACATGGGGGCTGACTTATAGCCTCGCTACATCCTAGTATCGATCGATCTTCATGCTGTTACCAAGTTAGAAGGAATGATAGAGGTCGATTGGTAAACAAAATTTGGCTGACTTATAAACTGCTTCCTTACTTCATACAATAATCTTCAAAGCCTGAGTCGTATAACAAACATTTTAATTAGAGCCAATTGAGAACTGGGTTACTTTTGTGAACAAAAAATTCACATTAATTGTTTTTGCTGCTTAGATCCTCTGGCTAATTTCGGGCTGTTTGCTATCACCCGTGTCACCAAGATTGCCTTCAGTGAACGTAGCATTTCAATTGTTGTAGTATGCCATCTAATCGATAATCCTGTGTGAAGAAACGTTAGACCGACCGATATATGTGAAACCTGTTTTATCGAAATTCTAACTGACTGGCAAGCTGAACGCGACACGGTGAAACCAGGTCAAAAAATGATAAAACTCAGCGTACGAGATCAGGTTACTTTATCGGTTGTGTTGGAATAAATTTTACCGATGAACATTTATTTAAAAATCACATGTAAAATACGCTACAAATTCTAACGTAGCCAGAATTATAATTAGAGGAGGTGCATGTAGTCGGTCAAAAGACTGCCTTTTACTGTACTGGCTATTCGTTGACGTATCTCGACTGTTCGAACAACATGTGCAATCTCAGGAATATACAGTTAATTTGGAGGAACGAAATTCTGTAAAAAAATTGTGACATTTCCCTTGGTTGTGTTAACCATGCAAACATAGAACGATGGGTGCTGCCTTACTTCTGCCATCGCAGTTCAATCTGTGGATAGTATATTTCATGTTTACAAAGCTATGTATGACTATTTCGTCTGTTACGGGTTTGCTAATCTCCTACATTTTTCAGAGCAGTATCCGGTTGGTAACATTGCTTGCCTGGTAGTTGCCTGATCTTTTCTCAACAGCCAAAGTACTCGTGCCTGAAGCTGTTGAGTTCCGAGTTCTGTCCAAAGTGCTCTGTTGAAGCTGGTTTATGCCAGTATCAACAATCTCAATTTGGCCAGTTTTGGTAAACAATTCCGTTATCTACGAGTGAACCTGGAGGATAGCCATATCTCGTGATTCGTTTATATTTGACCTACTCAATTATGACGCCTAATCAGACTTTAAACAAAGCTGAATAAACAACGTATGTTCGCAATTTGGCTATACTGCTGAACTCGCTTGACTACATACTTACAGTATCACTCACTGAAATTATGTGCCTTCCCTTAATCCTATGCGCTCTGAGTAAACTGTAAATCAGCAACCAGACCATGTTAACGAACTTAGTTCTTTGTAGTTCTTTTCAGGGAGGCGATTGCTATTTCAACGACATTTACATCGCACTAGTCGGATCACTTTCAAGTGTGGTTAGGCCATCTTACTTTGATTATTCTTTCAGCAGGTCCAGTGACATTTTGAACTGACTTGAGAAGCATATGGATTATCCAGTATCCTTTATCCGAATTTCGTTTTGTTTCGTTCGAAAATTACACCGGCGAAACGTTGTTAGGTCGGGAAAAGTAAAAGGCAATTGATGACAAAAGTATGTTGCTGTCGATGAGGCTGTTGATTAGATATGCGAAGTTAATTTTTTGATAAATTTGAATAAACAGTAAATATAAATATGAAATTGCAAGATTAATACTTTAAATCATAGGTATTCATTTTATCCTTGTTCGAAAATCGCTGTTTCCTTGAAGTCATAAGTCAATCAGATGCGACGGCGATTCTGTTGTTTTTTTAATTCCAACCCGAAATTGTTCTTCGATAATCTTAGTAACATTAAAAGCAGATAAGCGATTAGATATTCAGAATAGTTCGACATGATCTACAGTGAATGATTTGTCAAATGAGTGAAAACCGTGTTTCGATCTATTAGTAACAATCCACATTTGCATTTACAGCGTGAGCTTTATTACGTCACTAGCATTTTGACAATCAATTCTGGGTCAATGAGAAATTCCATTGTGCTATCTGTACCGATGATTATGTAGAACGAACGAATAGCTTCCCCCTCGTCAATCCTACTGCCTGTTGGTGCTGGATTTCTGAAAGAACACTAGGCTAGCTTGCTTAGATCTCAATCCGAATAGCTGCGTTCTAGATTCTCGCATGAATCCGACAAACTTGCTGTGGTTGTGTCCTTCCCATTCTGCGATTTTAACCACAATGTGCGGCCATTGTTGATTCTTCAGGTCAACGAGAATTTACTCCGCCCATTTTACCCGCAAGGCATGGGAAATTTCTGGTGAGCAAACAAAATGGCGAAATTGAGGTCAACAGATTAACTACGGGGGGTTCAGCATCATTCAACTAATTTCTCGGCATCGTAGTCTCGATTTTATACATTGTATTTGCATCAATGCCCTCATGCTATTTTCACGTTTAAATCAGATGTCAAAACGAACTTCCGTTCCTATCATAAACAGACTCATAATGTTTAGATCAAAAAGAAGTAGATAGCGATCACGAATTTGGGTTTGTTTCCCTCGTCTGTTTAAACGATTTACCCATCCGTTCTGTTTTCGCTGAGATTAACTTGATTAAATTGATGAAAACAACTAGGTCGTTCTAAATCGCGTATCACTTACATCTAACCCGACGGTCATCAATCATCGAATACGTCAAAACAATTCTTGTTCGGCCTGCTGTTATTGCCGAGGTTTTTTTCTCAATTTTACTACCACAAAACCTACGTTTGTCCACACAACATGGTTTTTTGAATCGTATCGAATGAAAGTATGGATGATACTTTTCGTGAGTCGACAAGTTTGTTTATCCGATGACTACTCATCCGTCCTGCATTGATGCTCACATACACGAACAAACAGAGGCACATGCACCATTTCGCAACGTGCTCGGAGGTGAGCATGTTTTCACTTGTCGGTTTCACATCGTGTGTTCAATTCGCGGTTTCAAGTGAGCGCTACTGCTGTCAACCGAAGTGGATTGAACCAACTTAACTGTGCGTCGTTGTACCAGGTGTGTAATGTGTGTGCTCGTGCGTTAGCAGCCTGTACATGTATATCCATGAATTTGTTCCCGTGCGTAACTCAATTTTGCTAGTGTTACGCATGGATTCATCTCAAAGTCTATCTTGCACACCTGGTCAATATGCACAACCGATAAGTGCTAATGCTCCGCGTATAGCTTGACTACCGTGAGTGGTTAAACACACATTTTTTCAGTGCAAATACTAGTTCAAAAAGGCCCTTTTTGTCTGTGGCACAATTGGTACAAAATGTATTATTCAAAATGCAAAAATTGGCTAGGGTTATACTCAATCTTAGCAGCGTTATTACGTATTCAACATCGCAGCGGCATCACCTGATATAAAGCGTCATTGACAATAATGATAAAGAAACAGTGTTCAGTGATATCATTTAGATGCAAACCGGTGCTGCTTGTAAAAGAGCAGTTAAGTAGGGCTCACAAAAGGACACGTTATTAGTCATATAATGTTTTTTTTTAAATAGAGCCATTTGGTAGACAGATAAGAGGAAATCATTAATACCTATTTTTGGGTGTCATAGGTTAGGTTCCTATAGAAAAAATGCGAATAACCTTCAACAACAAACCTTAATCGGACAATAAATAAAAGACGGCTACATCGTCAGGCAAGCTCAAGGTGCATTTAACAAGCTAGCTGCTCCTGTGGTGCGAAATACATTGGCAGCACGACGCGGAAACTGGAAAGGGGAATGTCTGAAGATCATCGAAGTTATGCAAAGAAATTTGAGTGCAATTGGCTAGAACAGCTTTTTGGGTAACGTTTCACTTCTGACACAGAAGCTTCGTCAGACCAAGGGTGATAGTCAGGACAGGGAACATGATTAAGTAGTAGTTGAACCCCCACCACATATTTGACCTTACCGCTATACAGCCTATAGTACGCTTACCGTGTGTCACGTCTCGTATGCATGATCAGGACCAGTGTTTGATTTTCCTACTAGTGTGTATCCACATCAATCTAATACAAGTGAATACGGTCAAGGTCTTTTGGCATGCGCAAAAGTACATAAATAACGGGGCTAATGTTAAGCTATTTTTGAAGAAAAACAAAAATCTAATTAACTAGATGGTATAAGTTGAATAACAACTATTTACCTTCTCATCGCTAGATTGTGGACATTTCTGCCCCATCCACCTTATTGACCGGCTCCGCATGTAGGCGTTCGCTGTACGGTTTAATACCGCTTCTCAATATTTCCACATTGTCTAGATCGACGCTGTGGTCTGTATCGAAAACGTGCTCCGCCAAGGCGGAATCACGTATAAGGGATTGATATTCCCTCGCATCCCTGGGCTGTCTCCGGACACGCTTTCGGTGTTCTTCGATTCTATTGTGAATTTCCCTGAAGTCTGCCCTATGTAAACACCCGAACAGTCCTTACAGTTGATTCTGTAGATGCTATTCGTAACGCTAGATAAAGGTGTCTTATGTTTGAGGTGCATCAAAACCGACCTTGACCGTGTTCACTTGTATCAGATTGATGTAGATGCACACTAGTAGGCAAATCGACCACTGATCCCGGTCATGCATACGAGACGTGACACCGCGTAGGCGTACTATAGGCCGTTTAGAAGTAAGGTCAAATCAGTGGGGGGTTGACTGCTACTTGATCACGTTCCCTGTCCTGACTATCACCCTTGGTTTGACGAAGCTTGTGTGTCCGAAGTGAAACTTTACCCAAAAACCTGCTCCAACCGATTGCACTCAAATTTCTTTGCATTATGAATACACGATCGGTCACAAACACATTCCAATCGATTACCGATTATCAAAATTAATTGCTTTAAAATTATCCAAAGAAGGTGAAAAGCAAGATCTTAGCCTTCTTGGTGGACAGGAAACTGAATGAAACATGAATGAAACATGGTTTTCCAATGTTCCTCTCAACGTGCGACGAAAACTTAACTGGAACATTTTGAGGAAGGCATGAGCAAAATATTTAGACCGAAATTATGCGTTCAGAAACGATTAGTTCGCGATCTCGTATTACCTTGGCTAATATCGACATCGACCGAACCAAGTAATTCTCGTTTAATGCTTGATATTGCTCACCGTTCACGTTTCTCTTTTCTTATAAGGTTATTGCCTAGCTTGATGTGAAATAACGAAAAGGATAGCCCTTGCTCTAATTATGCCTTTTGCTCACCAAGTGCTCACCATATCAAGATACCAGCCACCTCAGTGAACTGAATGTGCTTGGTGATGATCGGTACTGACTCTAAACAAATCAACGAAATGGAAGTTCTCTGCTATTGTCGATTGGGTACCCGGATCTGAACGTTTGCACGAGAATGAAAAAGTCAAACAAAAAACGTCGGTCGATCAATTTCGACCACGAAGAGCACCACACCGATGCACGGGGGGGGTGAGGGGTGTCGAAACGGACTACAGACGCACACACAAACACATAGAACAAGTCAACTCGAAAAATCGAAACATTGTGCGTGAGAGCCTCTACTGCTCACACTAGGTCAAAACTTGCTGTGACTTGCGGATGTGACCTAGTTTGAACTCTTGACGACTTTGACCGAGGATAAATCGTTTAGATTAAAAAATACGCCTCCAACATTACTACTGAGAACAACGATCATGTGTCACTTGCAGTTTACCATTGCGACAATTTTCAGAATGGTGTACACCGATCGATTGGAATATGTTTGAGACCGATGGTGTATTCATAATGCAAAGAAATTTGAGTGTAATTGGTTAGAGCAGTTTTAGATTGATGTGGATACACGCTAGTCGGCAAATCGACCACTGATCGTGGTCATTCCCACAAGACGTGGCACACTGTAGGCGTATTATAGGCTGTTTAACGATAAGGTGAAATCAGGTGTGGGGGTCGACAACTAATTAATCATGTTCCATGTCCTAACTATCACCCTTGGTGTACACCGACATTCCGAGATTAAAGTCAACGTTTGACCAATTACTCTCTGAACACATTTTCGCTTCACGCTATCTCGAATTTGACAAGACATGAGTGAATTTGGAGTTGTTTGCAGCCGGAAAAGAATTTCGAAAACCTCAACGCTAACATTTCGTCAATCACTCTTTTTATACGTAGAGATTGATTCACAAGATTATACTTATACTACATCAATTAATCAGCCAGGTTTACTTTCATACTTGGCTGGTCAGCGTCGTCAAACTCTGCTTCAAGGAACTCCCACGATTTCCTTCCATGACAGAAGTGCATGTTTCAAGTATCTTGGCGTCATTTTATCACAGAGTCTCAAATGGACCGATCATGTGACTGCACAGTACTTGAAGGTTATCATTTCACGCCTTACGTCTGCGTTCTTTAGCTGTTTCTCCTGATGTAGTTAGATGTTTTTGTTTTTTCATGCATTGTTCCCATTTTAATCTACGCATCCCCTATAATTTTTCCTGGTCTTTTTGAAAAAGGATTTTTTGATGATCAGAAGAGGAATCAAATTAATTTCAAGATTGAGCTCTTCCTCTAACGAGTTAATTCATGATATGATCATCAAACGCCACTTTCGTGAATGTAACAGATTGGTCAGATTCAAATCGTCTGACAATGCACACCCACTGCATGAGGTCCTTATGGCTTGCAGATCGTTCCCAGCTACGCGTAGTCAACATGTCGTCCCGTATGCAAGAACTGAGACATTCAAAAATTCTTTTATTCCTTACCTGGCTCGATATCATACAACAATTATTCTCGATTTGAGGAAGAAACTGACAGTATAATAACTGAAGTGGGATCATCCTTATTTGACGTCTTTTTACAAAAATGTACATTTTATTTCGTGTGGTCGAGTTAATAGTATCGCTGAAAATTCGTGTACTCGAATAATGCCATTTTTCTTCTTCTTCTTCTTCTCCTACATACAGAAACAGATAGAAACCAAAATATTGTTGGTTCACTAGCTTAGCTTAGCGGGTTTTGCTACCACCGGCTTTTTAGACAAGCAGTATGTCCAATATCGTTAGACTATATCGTCCCCAAATTTAACATAGCTGTACAAGGCCACTTAATAATTAAAATGTGAGTGATTTATTAACATGAATAAAAGCTTGACAGTATTCTTCGACCCACTTTACTCTGCACAGTTTATGTGTCTGACCAAATATCGCTCAGTCAGAACGATTTTTCTTTACATTATCAATTGAGCAACGTTTTGGTGATAGACTTTTCAGAGACATGAATATTTCGCCCAAACCAACCTTTTCGAGAGAAAAAAAGAACTCGTTGCATTTCGATTCTTCCCCGTTAAGCCAAAAACTCCGATCATTTTGCCATTTTTGGACTATTATCATGGCATTCCCAATCAAGATGCAGTGGAATTCATTGATGCATGCGAGAAGGCGTACCCATCCCCCATATGAGGCCCGGAAAACATGTGGGTCGAGCGAAATGCCACTCACATAGGTCAACCGGATGACAATACAATGGGTGTCTGACAGAACCTCCTCGAAGTGTGCGACAGACTGGCAAACACACGGGAAATGCATCAGGTCGCGTTCGGATGAGGCCGGAACTATGAATCGACTGCACTTGTCATCACTCGCCATTGCTCCTCCCATCGAAAATAGCTCAACGAGCTCTATCAACGATAAGACACACGGCCTTGTCAAGATTTCTTTTTTGTTTGCCCCTTTCTGAAGATGTGGTCGGAATGCTTTATATGGTGTTTTTCTTGTGGGAGTTTGGTAAATAATTCCTTCGTGAGAAAAATACCGTGCAGGAAATAGAAACAGATGACGCGTCATGTTTATTCAACAGGCAACATTGAAGATTCAAGATAAGATGGAGCTTCGACAAATTTTTCTCCCATCTCGTTCTTAGTATATAATTCGTTAGGTCAGTATCTGGAGACGCAATCTCATTTGTAGCAAAAAAGCACCTTGTTTTAAACTTGAAGTGACAATTTTTGTTCACAAGGTTAGTCGACTTGTAGTCAAAGATAGAGAAAATTCCCGACTTAAAGAACTTATATATATATATATGCATAATTCAAAAGTCGTTGGTAGAGTGTCTAATGGAAATGAATGCAAATACGCATATTTGTATTCATATACTAGTTACATCGTGTTACGGATTGACGTGGATTTTTAATCATATCATAAATTAGTTGAATCTATTATAATCAATCCTTTCGATTTTTCTTAAAGTTTTATCAAAATAAGATGGTTGAGTAAGAGACACACTGTCTTCTGGAGGATATTCTTAGGCTTTCGCTCGTAAATGTTCGCGTTTGATGATTATAATTGTTTCCCAGATGAAAATTCACAAAGATTCACCAAGAAAGTTCCCCTTGATAAAACGGTCTACTCGAGTTCCCATATTTCTGGCTAGCTTTCGCTGCTATGCTAAACTATCGAATGGAACAATTTCGAGATTTGTAGACGAGTTCGATTTGTTTCAATAGGCCAGGTAGTTGGTTCGATAGGTGTACGGTGAACTTTGGTGTACTTTACACATTAAAAATACAACACGATATGCCACAGTGATTTTCTGTACTTTGCAGCATGCGTAACGGAATAAACGCTGTGCAAGTTGCGCTGAGCTTATGCACTCTAATGAATTCTCTGTGGATGGTTCACCAGGACATTAATGAGAATTCGTCAACGTGTGTACAGGCAGAAATCGCGATCAGCAGACAATGTCGTGAATTCAACGTTATCGAAGTGAAAAATTTATTAGTCATAAATCAATAGGTGATTAGCATGGCATTCAATCGAATTTTGCTGCCCACTCGTGAAACATTTTATACGGAGGAGATCTTTCCACGCAATCAGAAGATTGCCGTTTTCGTTGAATTGTTGTTTGGAACCTTCACTCTGGTGAGTCAACGATAATCATTTTATGCAGTGTTTCATGTATTTGACGAGAGTTAAAAAACTAGTGATAAAGCGTATGAACGGAAAAATTAGGCTGAATGTGCAATTGATTGAAGGTTCTGAATCAAAGATTTTCCAAAAATGACCGTCGGAATAACAAGCGAAACCAAAATTAAAACCACAAGTTAGAGGACAAATGCAAGTTGGTCTTAACAAACAACAAAATATCGAACGTTCTTTGACTGGTACATTTTACGTGATAATAATTATATGTCCACAAAACGAATTGGTTGTTTTCTAGAACTCGAAGACCGAAAGAAATTGAAATCACGAAATATAAATATCGTGTTTGCAGCTTTTTAATGCCTCTCATTTTAACCATTGCCGTTTGCATTGATGTATTTTGACAACTATAATATGATGGAATTTTCACGAATAATACCTAATAGGCCTTACAATTATTGATACGATGTTCCGCTGTATAGATACTGAAATTATGAAATTAATTTCAGTGATTCGGCTGTGTAATTTTTCAAATGAGTAAATAGAATCATCTACGTTACATATTAAAACAATTTAGATGCGATAGAATATTTGATATGAACTAGAAAAGATAAAGAATAACTAACACCAAATTTTACTTAAAACATACTTATAAAGCGCTCACTTAAACGATTACATATAATTCAAACATTCACTCAAGCTTGACAGTTCGAAATTGAAAACGCTTTAGTTTCTGTTAGAAGCAATAAAATATAATATACCGATTATGTTTATTTAAAAAAACATTTTGGGCGAGTCAGAAATCATTCAAGCATTACAACGCGAAGAACTCAGTCATTCGATCGTCCACTAGTAACGTCTTGGACTCTTGATGATTTGGAAACCGTCATGCTTTGATGCGTCACAAACTGGAGTTGTCTGGTTTCATTGCAAGTGCAAACATGTTCATACGAAAATGAATATGTTCGATGATTGTGCTGTCAAACTCAAGCTGAGTAGTCTTGATTATTGCTACTGCGCTGCTCATTACTCTGGGTTGATAAACATCACGAGCTATATTTCAACCCTAGAATAGGCATGTTGTGAAAACTAACAAAAACAATGCAAAATTGGACAGTCTACCAGCAGGAGTTAACAAAAAGAAACACAGTGGCATAAGCTCCCATTATTTGTGAACGAAATTATTATACCCGTAATTGTTCAAGATGTTTAGATCATTGCAGATCATTGCACAAATATACACCAAAACCTACCTGAATGGATTACATATAAACTGTAACAGAATCAAGCATTCCATTCCCATCATCATTTATTGTTATTATCCTAGTTTTAAGGGTTTTATAAAACTCAACAAAATTATATTAAAAATAAGATTAGAATTATTCTTTGATTTATCAGTTTGAGATAACAAGGACCTTTCTAAACAGTTGCTATCTGGTACAGTTTGTGGATACTAACAAAGACGGGCGTTCAATTGAAAGTCATATTCTAATTTTATATTGCTCATGTTTCAAATGCACATGATAGATGTCTTAAAATGACTGAATAGTTTTCCAAGAGACTTGCAAAGCAGCTAATAATGCGTGAAAATAGGATTTGAGAATTGCCATTGAAATACTTATTCCGTATTAACGTATGCACAATGAAAACTAGCATTTTTAATAACATCATCATTTTCTGTGCGCATTATTCAACTATGCGTAGGAACGATGAGTCTAAGCCGCTTGCAATTTTTACTCTCAAGACTTCAGTTGAACTAGTCCCATCTTTTCTTTTTGAGTATTAAAAAACGGGAGACTTTAAACTGAAAAAGCGAAGTGACATTTGGTTGAAGGTAGGAAATGGCGCATGACGACAACTTCGGAAAATGCTTGCCTAAGAGAAGCCTTTGTATCACCAGAATGATGCTGACCTTTTCAAGATACTACATGAGAGACGGAACTATATGATAACCATTCAATGGTGCGATATCACGATATCTCACATATACTAGCGGAATTTCCGGGTGCTTAGTGCTTTATCTAACCATTTTTCTTTTCTAAATCGATGAGATATAGTTATTCGCAAACAATTAAACATCTTTGCTTGTTTATATATCTCTAAATACTGTGTACATAAAGTTTTTGATGAAATTAACGGGTTGTCGTTAGAGAACAAACAGCTATTCGATATATAAAGTGCAAGTTACTGAATGTTTGATGGGTGATAGATCTTGCTTAGAAGATCAGCGAGAAAAAGATTTGATTGTTGGGACATTGCCCGGGTTGCAAACCTCAATTGAAACTAGCACTGTCTCCACAAAAGCGTAACTTATTCTGGACCTACTCAATATAGTATTTGAGAAATTCTCCAATAAAATGTTTCCTCGACTCGAGGCTGAACTGTCGAAGGTATTTTTATTCTGTACGTGTATGTTTTACTTGGAAATCCCTACCCCGTAACGTTGCACATTCACCCAACTTGGATATATTCAAATCGAACTTGGACAACTACATGTCGACCAATCCAAACATTGAAACAATATATTCTGCATCATAAAGCTTTGAACCAATGCATCCAAGTAAACTATACATATTTACCCTATCAAACCGGTTGAAAACAATTTATGCTCTATGTATTTTACGTGATTCCTGAACTAATCAGTAGGCAAACAAACCCCGTTTTACTACCTATGTTATTTGTAATTCGCATATTATTCTGTGGTTTTTGTAAAGCTATGTGCTTTTTAGACCATTAAATTGAATTGAATTGAATTGAAAATTGAATTGATAGCAGGTGTCATGAAGTCCTGTTTGTCATGGCATAGGAAGGATGTCGATCTAATGCAAGGAAGATACCAAAGTTGTTAGTGCTCATCGTACAAACCCAGCTGTATAAAAATCGATCGCTCGATAATTTTTTAATTTTTTTTCTCATTTACGAATTGGGGAGACCACAGTTCTTTGCACAGAATACTTCATAAACCAAAGCATTCCAAAGTAGAGACTTCCACACATAGCGAGGCTGAACTCCCGTACCCACGAATGTACGCTGGTGGGGCCTAACTTAGGTTTAAAATCTAGAAGATATTTTATTCAGTTTGTGCTTTTTTCCCTTCAAACTTTACCCACTCAGCTAGGTCGCATGATTTTGAGACTATATTGGATCAGTGCTCAAATAATCATTTCTTTCCATAATCCCGCTTAAGATTTACCTTACGCTTACATTTTAATTAGTATTATTCTATTTTAACGTTAAGCTAAAGGCTTTCTACATCATGAAATACATTAAATTATTTTGAAATAAATCGAAACTAAATAGAACATATAAGTTGAACTATAACAGTTTTTCGGTTATTCATAGTACATCTGCAGAAACACCTCAACATTTAGCATTATAATTAATATAAGATGTTTTGATGATTTTGATTTTCATATTTGAATCGTTACGAAATCACCACAACAGCGCTAGGACCAAACATTGAACTCAGCATATATATGCGTGTTTATATACAGTAGAAAATATATTCTCCTGCTACAGTATCATCAAGGAAAATATGAAAATATTACACGAAAACAACCAAAATGTGCATTCTCGTTGAATAAATATCTCTGTTCATAATGGCAATTTTCCACTTTTTTAAAAACTAGAAAATCAATATGTGATTGTATCATTCAAAAGAAAGTCTGAAACAATCGACCATCGCTAATCACGTGAGTGAGAACTCCGCTAAAATCTATTGTGAATGAATGAACAGTTTATAAAATGCCAATACTTAATGTGGTATTTAATGTGGTATAATATTTTTGAAACGAAAGATTGCAAACGTGGCTTTTCAACCTTTTTTTCGATTTTACCCATAAACGTAGTCATGATAAACAAGGAGCGCTTGTATGACACTGTTGGATAAGGCTAGTACGACCAACCTGTTCAATCCCATGTGTCCAAACACATGTTTAATGGAGTTAAACCCATAACCATGGCTACAAAATATTCATTTGCATGCATGACGGAAAAGCATGCAAATGAATATTTTGTAGCCATGGTATGTTTAAACGATTGAACGGCTTCAGATCAAAATTTTTACTCAGGAGCTAGTTCAAATCATAAAGTGAGAAAAAGTGTTGCACTTACTCGAACACATTCGATCTGGTTTATACAAACATGCTGTTTAGTATCTTTTCTTGTTTTTGACCTACTTGGTTGATCATGCTGATATTATGTCTTATTCGGATTTCAATCCAACATTTTCTGTGCAAACATTCGAATCGAAATGCAGTATTGAGTGATCCGATACCTACCAACGGATATCTTAGTGGTGGATAACGAGCACGCCACTATGATCGTGGACACATGTAGCCAAAACATATAAGATATTTAATGTGTAGTTCAAGCATTTTCCATCCTGAGCTATTGTGTGCAGCGCGTAGTTTATTGAGAAACCCAAACTACGAGTCTCTTGTAAGTGATTCCTCGAGAATAAATTCGGAATTTCTACTCATCCATGTATCTCCTTTCTCACGTTTAGTTGTTGTTGGCCTCCTTCGGTCGATGTCGACGATGGATGTACATCACAATCGCATGTATTTTTATTTTCTACAGCATTTGGAATAACTAAACAGTCCGATTCGGGAGGGACAATCTCTCCCGCAGCGCTGGCAACGATAGTCCTAACTCGGTTGTAGGGCGTCAGTTGCACGCCGGCGGCGTGATCTGCGTTCCGCAGCCAAGAGCTGTATCTGCTCCTCCCCAGCACTGGCGTTTAGACCGCATTGTTTTGATTCGTTCAGATAACTAATGGTTGAGCAAAGCTGTCTCTGAAACCTGCACAAGTAGGAGAGAAATTCGCTTCCCGTACTTGGGTTATCGAAATTCCAAAGGTCAGTGTTTATCACCGGTTTTAATAGTGTGGAGTAATACAGGTGAAATGATATTACCCACTGAACAGTTTATTGATCGACTAATGCCGATGCCCATTAAACCTATGGTTATTTTGGTAATTTTAGGTTGATTACAATTTTCTGAGTGAGCAGCCGTGGCAGTGTTTGTAAACACGGACCATTTTATAAAAAGAGCGTTTACGTTGCACAATGACATTTTACCACTAATTTTTAGTTTTTGATAAGACATGTTCACACCAAAGATTCCTATTATTTCGATGCCTAATACTTTCTGAACCAAAGCGCACGGAGTGCTATGCTTTTGCAAATACCTCACACTGAGTTTTGTGTTAAATCAGACCATACTTATTCTTCTAGCGAATTTCATACGCCTTCTCGCCACAACCGATCGACTCACACAACACACAATAATGAAACGATCGTTTTAGCCGAAATTCCAACACGTTTGAAGATTTTGTTGTAATTTGATCCTTAGCAAGTTGAATAAGTGTAAACTGATCTCATTTTCTGGCGTTTTTCCTTATACGGTTATTTGTTGATCTATGGCAAAATTTAAGCAGAAGAAACACATATAATACACATTATTTGTGAGTTATAACCTCCGTCACAACGTAAATGATAAATCACAGGAAGTAGCATAATACATCATTGGTTTCCACAAATGTGATCCAATGTTATACACGCCCCGACGAAATATTAAACTGTTGTAGATATTGAATAATCTACTCCGTAGCTGATGATCATTTTGTTTGTTTGCTTTTTTCACATTTGATCGTAAAAACATGAAATCGGTCAGTGGCATTTAGTGTTTTAACGTGTTTTGTCTTACTTTGTGAGTCGCAAATTTTCAACGTGGACTTCTATAGTGGGAAATATAAGACATTTCACAATTACTACTCTGATTTGACGGATATTTAAGATATGAAGTATATAGAGGACTCCTATCAGCTCTAGGTTACTTAGAATGATTTAGACTGTTTGCATCGGGAATAATTTCTATTTTTTACCGATGAAAATGATGTCCTGTTAACTACAGTAATGTTATCTACTGAATCTATGAGCGTCGTGAAATAGTTAGAAGTCTATCTTCACTTTACCAATATACTCAACAGTTTTACCTGCTACCTAACATAGCATACTAGAATTAGGGAAGAATATTTGTTTTCATTCAATTGGTCTGCATCATTAATTGTCAACGCGAATTATTTAAAAATAATAAATCTCTAATTGATCCCATGCACGCCGAATTTGGTAGAAAGATTTTATTACTAAGTGTAACATGCAGAAACACGTGCATCAATTGCTGAAGCCATGAGAAGATCGCATTTAACAAGCATCGAGATGTTTCCCCGTGTACACAACCCTTTTTTGAGCCAGATGCATAGTTTCCTATAACAAATTAACAACCATCTAGGTGACAACATTCTTGGCTACACGCACTAGCAGGTCGTTCAACTCCTGTTGTGTTGCTCCAAGAAAAATGCCGTTCGGCCTCTAACCAACATGATCTCTAAAATGTACACCAGGTGACCCGTTAGAATTTCTCCGGGGATACACTTGTTTCTGATTGGAGTAACAGCGCAGGTGATGTAGTCGAAACATGACATGAGAGAGAAATACTTATGATTTGGATGTGAGCGTGTAGATGAATATCCCTAATTCCACCATGTTCGATGAGCCCAATCGGCCAGGTAAAGAATTCTTCGAACTGTTGCTTGATTTGTTGCAGCCAATTGCCCACCAGCCCATGTTAATCATAATCAAAGTTGGCAAAGAGAGGACCTGCTTGCTCTCAGCAGCACATTAAGTCTATCACGACGTCGCGTATGTTATTGTTTGTTTCGCCAAGAAATATCCAACCTCAACATGCCCTTGTAAATTTTCAATTTCCCTACATAGGATAGAAACTTTCAATTGTTCACTGACCATTGTACCCTTTTAAGTGATGATAAAAAATAATGCTTAATACAGTTGCCTTATCAGAGACTAATTTGCGAATCTCCTCATAATTTCATTCAAACTAATTGCACTGAAAATCGTTCAATCTCTTTGATATAAATTTCATTTATTGCGGAATTAGTGAGTTAAAATCAAACTATTCAAAATCGAAAATTGTCTGAAGAATTATTCCAAAAATGCATCGAGCGAAACCATAGTTCGCCCCTCATTCCTCTCTCGTGTTCAGTTGTTTTGAACTCGCCTTGTGAATAATTCAAGTTGAACAGGTTCGCAAAGTTTGAAAATGGCTAGACACCAAGTAAAACGGAGACAGCGAGGAACGGAGTAAGGGTACGAGGGGAAAAGAGGATAAATCTCAAACCCACACTGATTAGTTATTCCGTTCTTATTGGGCTGAACAATAGTTTGAAAAACAACATTACTTAAGGGAATAAGGTAGTAGAACTGTCATTCATTCAGGTTGACGTTCTTTCCCATTCAGCGCTTAGAAGAAACATGAATATTAAAACATTCATAGAATATCACTGTTAGATTCGCATTACTTAAAAAAATATATACAGTCTCACGAAGCTGCGAAATTGACAATTAATTCTAATGTGGATGGTGGAATTTGCATGCAAATCGAAACAACATATTTGTGCTTACTCATATTGCCTGCGATTACAATCATTACCAATATGTCCCATTCGCATTTATCACAAGAACTGCATCAGTGTGCTTTACAACAGTACCATGGTAGTTGTAAGATGAACAGTTCAATTATTTTGACTCGCACACAAATGTTCATAACTTCTGTGTATTTTTGTACACTTTTACCCATTTTTGCTTTACCGAAATATTAAGGTATTTCGAGATGATCAGTTTCCCTGTGGTAGTTTTATTTGACCGTTCGCGCGCTTTTGCAATTGTGACATATCGTTCTCAGTGTTATTGTTGAAATTTGGGGTTTGGATTCTGTGCGAGGCGGAATAATTGAAGTTTGCTAACTTTCTTGCATAATTGTTCCGTTTCAACAGTACCGTACGAATCTCACTTATTGTTTTTTAAATATTTCGGTGAACTTGAACGGGTCACTCAGCCGTAAATCGACATATATGTGTATATCTCGTGACTGAAATGTTTGGCGTTGCATTGAATTTTCTCCCAACAGTTTATGTCGGTTACAACAGGGATACTTTGAGTATTCAAAGCGGTTTCAAGGTTTACCGGTCACCACGCGAAATCGAAGTCAAGAGGTTAAATTCTTTCAGGTTGCAAACTGCTGACTCGGTTATATGTTTCTACTGTACAATTTGCCAAGTTAAGCATAATGCAAAGAAATTTGAGTGGAATCGGTTAGAGTAGTTTTTGGGTAACGTTTCACTTGTGACACAGAAGCTTCGTCAGGCCAAGGGTGATAGTCAGGACAGGGTACATGATTAAGTAGCGGTCAACCCACCACCATTTATTTGACCTTACCGCTAAACAGCCTATAGTACGCTTACCGTGTGTCAAGTTAAGGTTTGTAAAACCAGGTCGGGGCGACGCAGACCTGGTTTACTGGCAGAAGTTTATATTAAATTTAACACGTTGGTTGCTACAACTTTCCACTATGAAAAATATATTCTGCAGTAATTGATTTTTCAAGCAATAAATGCCTCAAATTCAACGTACTTTTTGAAACATTGCATAAAGGATAACGCGTTTTCGCTGGGATGGTAATAAATAACACGGCCAGTTATGATAAAGATAAAGATAAATAGCAAATAATTCCAAACCACTTCGGTAATAATAAAACAAAAGGGTCCTTCATAATTTTATACATCAGAATTATTAATTGTGATTAGCTCCGTAAATGATTTCTCCGAAATTGTGCCTTTGTACATGGTCATGAGTTCAAACCAGGTCTACATGAATGCGGACTCATGTGATTGAACAAGTTGTTCGTACAAAACGTATACAACAGTGGCTTACAAGCGCAACTTATTTAGCATTCTGCCACTGTTACAAGCGAGTTGTTGCATGCATTTCCATCACACACACCACACGACCGGTTTTGTGTTGTTCGCACTCATCAGGTAAGGGCAGTAGGATCAGGATCCGCATGCGCTTGAAACAGTGGAGGAATGGTAAACAAGTAGCGCTTGTATGCCACTGTTAAAGAAGGCTGGTACGACCAACGTGTTCAATCACATGTGTCCAAACACATGTATTATGGGCACTTAATTTCTTTCGTTTTTGTTACGATAACGTAGATCTCAAATTCTCCAAATTCATTCAAGCTAAGTCACTAAATGATTGAGTCGACAAGCCTGACCGACATGCTTTTCAAGTTGTGTACACTTACAATGTAAGTAACCTGAGCTGCCATTTGAATTCGAAAACAACAGTCGGATGATCTAATGCCACCATTCTTCGGATTTCAAACAAATCTTTATAAATTTTAAATTTTAATTAACAAAATCAATTACTAATACTAACTATCCACGCTATTAATTGTGAGTACAATATTTTTTTCAAACTTAACAAGAAACAAAATATACTAATTACTATTTGTGGCTGAATATACTGATTACAATTCTGCTTTGAATTTTACTGTAAAAACTACTTTCTGATCTTTCAGTTTGCACGATCGCGATATCATATTAATCATATAACTATTTCAGTTATATCCGGTCAAATTGATTCGACATTAATACGCCACAAGGAGACATTGAACGTATGTTCATGTAAGATCTTATTGCTAAAATTATTCTGACGCACTGTTCTACTTAGACGAATCTAAAATTACATTACTCCAACTTTTCTTATGCCGCCCCGATAAGAACACTCCATTAATTTAAGAAAATTATATTAAACCAATTCGCGTGTCCGTACTTAGGCACACCAAACTTGTGTTTCTTAGTTTTCATTTATTACGAAATCAAAGCGCCGTCTTTACACCCATTCATTTTGAAGAAACACTTTCCACAATCCATCAGATGGATATATTATGAATTCGGGTATGTAATAGGTTAAACACAACATCAGAACAGAAGTAGCCATTCTCATTCCATAAAGGCTAGTTCATGTTGAGCCATTGATCAAACCATTGATAAACAAGTGAGCTTAACTATGTTTCACCCCTTGTTCTCATTTAGATGCTGGTAGGACACACTATGATGTGCTCAAGCACTGTTTACTTGCGTTAGGACACGCCCGGATACGTAGCGATATTGTCCTTGTCGCAATGTGTGTGCTCAAACTTACTCGGCCGCAAAACATGATGTTACAGATTTTTGGACAAAATTTTCATCAACTTCGAATAAGGGCTGTTTGACAAGCTCACCTGGTCAAAAACAACGTTGGCCCACAATAATACACGCATAGCGGAGCGTTGTTTACATCTATCTCGAGTCTTGGACAATATATTTTACGAGGGTGAGTTGGGGCGTCGGAATTAACTTTATGGTTGAGCTGTCAGCTGAGAGTGTATGGCGCACCTGCACATGTGTATTCCTGGCATATCGAGCAATGCGCGGGACGAATAAATGATCCATTTTCACCTGTCGATTAGTAATTCACTGGAACAAAATTGCCTCGTGTTGAATGATCGATTAGAAACCGAGAAACACATTTTATCGGCCCTTCGCCTACACTTTATATCACCTTAAGTTAATTAATGAATAGCTAGCGCCATTTTGTAGCGCTTTCGATAGAGCTGAAATTTGAACGATATCGTCTTGCTAGATGTTTCTATGAAGATATGTGAATAAAACACGAGGTTATAGCATTTCGGGATAATCACAGGGTAGCAAAGTAACGGACCGATAATTAGAAAAATCGAAGCGACCTTCTTTTCTATAAATAGATTAATTATTTATTGTTTCTACTCGGTAGGAATCATGCCATTTACCAGTTCACCCTAGGTCTAATTCGCACACATGCATATATGTTTTAAAATGTAATGTCGAATGTTAATATAAATGTCTACATGAAAGCTTAAACTGTGACCTTCAAAAAAAACAAGCGATACATCTCTGTGTGATGGTATAATTTTTGTACAATGAACGACTCAACTCTTTCAAACGTAAATCAACCTGATTCTGGATTCAGTATTCCGAGGCTAGCTGAATTATGTACTCAGATGTAATGTGGATCTTGAATATGAACAATACATCTGTTTTAAAGAGACTACTTTTTGATATGAGCTTGATATTGCGACAACAACGACTAAGGTGGTTTGGCACTTCCTGAGACGCTCGGACGCTGAACTAACCAACGTGAGACTATCACCGACACCCTGCGCAGAATGGCGTTGTCGTCGCGGAGGACAAGTGAAGACTGCTCGCCACCGTGAGATCGGATGTGGAGCTGCTAGGTCTACGATCGGTTTACGGAGAGCGCACGTGGGACCGGACCTGGCTACGAATCTGCGTGGATCTCGCTTCTAACCGCAATAAAGCCTTTATTTGATTTCAATATAATATGCGTTTTTCGGCCCCTAACAACAAACTAAATTTAGCCTAGCAACTAACATCCGTAGCCTGGTCTACTGAAGCGGAGGATATCGATTCGAACGCGGTCACAATGGTATTGTTCGAATGAATCGAACTCAAATTTGACCTGATAGACACGTGGGTTGGTACATCAGACGGTAGAGAGGTCACACAACAGTCGCTGGGGCAAAAGAACACACGATGCGTGCAATGGGTTTGCGAAGATGCCGCAATGCGTTTCGCTTGTTTGGTTGTTCATAAGTGAGCATACACAATGAGATGGAGTTTCGGTAAAACAGCAACTATGACAACTGCAGTCTAATACACTGTAAATCAACGTTGTAAATTCCACCAGTTTCACTGATAGTTCCAGCATTTGAAACTAAAGAAAATTTTTAGGTAATACAAGCAACGGAACTAACATCTGTAATATTTTAAGATTAGGTTGGATATGCCCGCACATTACGAAAATCTTATGCATGATATTTGACAAAACAGTGAAAACTGGACCATCCACGCAAGACACGAACAGAAGCTGAATGCTCCCCATTTGAAAAGCCTCCGCCTTACCTTGAACATATCGTGGATGGAGAGAGTAACGGATGTTGACGTGCTTGCTGAAGTTGGTCTACAGAGCATGTTCACCGCCATTACACAAGCTGACTTTCCATATTGACAAAACATGTTTGTTCTGTGTATACATACCCAATATTTTTAAGCTATGGCTACTGTAAACAATTTATTTTTTTTGACCATTAGATCCTTGAATTACCGTACTACGAGAGCGCATACTACGCTGGCTGGGTTGTCTACAGAATGGATAATGGTCGTATTCCATAATGGTCTACTCTTGAAATCAGGTATTCGACCATCGCACTTGCGGTACATAGACGTTTGCAAAAGAGACATAATGCTCTTGGCAACGACTTCGAGCTGGAGAGAAGTTGCTATTGATCGCTAACATTGGAGGTATTGTGTAAAGTGTAGTCTGCAAGCTGGGGAGGAGCTAATACACCTCTGCACCGCCGAACGCTGGTCACACCGCCGGCGTGCAACTGACGACGATCGACCGAGTAATGCCTATCGTTGCGAGCACTGCGGAAGAGATTGTTTCTCTCGAAACGGACTGTCTAGTTGTTCAAAAAGCTGTGGAGCATGAAACAATCACGCTATTGTGATGTATATCCCTGGTCTACATCGACCGAATAAGGCCAACAACAAGAAGTTATTTGACGCGTACGCAAACTTTCAAGAGAAGCCTTGATGCTTATTTGACCCTAAACCCGTGCATTGAAGAAAACTATACATCTTAACACCATACACCTACATTTGTTATCCCACCAATCGAAAACAATTTCTGCCCTTGGATATTTACTTGATTCCTGAACTGCCCAGTAAGCAATCTAATCCCATTTTTGCTTGTTATATTATTCGTTGTTGTCATATTATTCTGTGGTTTTTTGTAAAGCTATATGCTTTTTAGACCATTAAAATGGAATTGAATTGAATTGTAAGTTGGCCTCAAATAAACGGTAATATTATTTCAACCAAATTAGGCTTGTTAACGTACCGAACGGTACAACATGTAGCTTAATGAATTTGTTGGATCAGTAACCCGTTACGTCAAATCTAGTTCTGCGCCAGTAATACTGAACGGTCAGCTAACTCTCTCTTCAAAACTGTGTATGAATCTAAAGTGGGCATCTAATACCAAACGAATTTTCGATACTTGGCGCCTGGTATAATTTAGATTGCCCTGAGTTTTCATCTCGTAGACATGCTGAATAATTTTCACTGATTTTATTGATTTTGGTTTTGAATCGTACTGCAATGTTGTGACAAAAAAACTGCGATCGCCATGAAGAACGTGAATGAATTACTGATAGTCCATGAGATAGCGCATTTTTGAGAATCACTTTTTTAATTTGAATCAGCTAAAATGCGCACACTTTTATCGTTAGTTAAAACAACTTTCCCTTTCGAAACACTTCAAGCATGGAAATTATAAGGGATTTCAAGAATAGTTATTGCATATATGTCACAAATCTTTTTACATTTTATCCACTTATCGATTACCTTTGGATCATTACCATGGGTACAAGATGTGATTTTCCTAATGTAAGCAACGGTAATGAACATTCAAGGTAGGATATCTTTAAACTAATTTAGATTGCTATGCCGTGAGTTAAATTTAGATATTCAAATCGGAATGCTTGGATGATAACCACGTTTATATACAAAAGCGGAGTATGCGTATCCTACTTCGAAAAGTTGAGATTGGACATCGCGATGCTCACAGAATCTGTTTTTATTTTAAAACGGCAATTATTTGACGAACCGTCTAAGCATCACATTGTTTCTGATACTTCACAATAAGTTCTCACTGACTCGCTTCATTTTCGAGAATGTGCTGAAGGATCTCAAAGTAACCGCTCAATCGTTGAAATATGTAAACCAATGAATTTCAGCACAATTTTAGCTAGACAGATGCTTAGTTCACTGTAATGAAGTCGTAGATGATCGTCGTTATTCTGTTAATTTAACGTTTGAAAAAGTAAAGGTGAACATTTTAGTGTTGGGCTCACATCCTCTAAATTACATGCTTTACTATCAGTCTCTTAATTATTACTAGAAAACTGTTATGTGCCATAATAACAATTGTGATAATTATCGAAGGATTTTCGAAGGAAGCTGTCACAGTTTCATGCTAAACTGATGGATGAACATTTTCCATTGACTATTTTTTTACCAGTCAAACATCTCGGAATGACTGCTTCCATCCTTATAAGCAGCGAGTTTGGTGCACCCAATTATTGATCATTTGCATACCCCTTATCTAACCAATTCTTTTGAACAATATATGCGCGACAGTCACTCTAAATACTGCTATCTCACCATTAAAGCTACTCACAAACTATCTTTCGATTCTTCCGAAAACATCCACGCCTGGTCCTAACAACTTGAGAAACAAATAATTATCCCCTACTCGCAAATCGGCCATTAGGACCGATGTTCGATATAATCTATGGTCCATGAGCAGTTCGTTCCTTGTTGCATTTCGTATTGTTTTACAATGCATTTGGTGGCCGGACATTAGATTCCTACAATGATAACATCTGTGTACATACCTACCTTCGTTCCCATAAACTTTCTTAAGCCTATACAATCCAACCATGTATGTACATTATTCGGGTTGATTGGTGGTAAAGCAGAATGCATACATTGACGCACATACGCGAGTACAAAAGCATACGCACAAAATTGACACGATTTCCGAGTATTAAGTGGTGTTGCGTCGCAGTGTACAGACACAGCAGTACACGTTTGACGATTGCCACACCCTTGGTAGCGGGACTTTCAGATTCGGACAAATCGTCTTGTCCCCACAATTCAAGTTTTCTGACAATACGCAAACCGGGCAGTCCGCTGAGCTTGCTTGTTTGTATGTGTGTGTGTGCGTTCAAATTCATTGTCATTGCCTTGGTCCGCTGCTTCGGGTGCACCACTTCACGTTGGTGGTTGTTGGCATGTGTGGCACTAACCGGAAAAGGGTGTGTACGAATGACATTCATGAGCCCCAACGAAAGGCGGCTATTACCAGCAAGGGCGAGTCCAGTCTCGAAACACTACCGGGACCAACGAATTCTCACGGAAACGAATATACTAGGCTAAGCATTCTGGCAGTTTACCGGTTGTCATAACTACCAGAGTGGTTTCAAGCATGTCTGGCTCAAGTAGTCGTAACGCACGAAATTCAATCACTGAGCGAATGAGAGAAATTTTCTACGATGCAAAATTATTTTCTCTCGTAAAACATCAAATTTCCTGGTTTGTTGGAAGCGATACATTATTTATGAATATAAAAGTTTCTCCGCTAAACCGATATAAGCATAATTTGGATTTCGGTGCTTTGTACGAAACGTGTCTAACAATGGTTTCAAATCGGATCTTCGCCACCGAGTCTTTAACCAATTTCCCCTAAAGTGACCAGGAGTTGTGTGTTGTGATTTTATGATATTCTAGAAATACGAGTAAGGATATTTGCAGTCCATTTTAATGGTAAACAAACTACAGAAGATAAGCAAATCACAATTTTTCGACGAATACGATCAACGTAGAAATAATGGTGGGTTCTCCCATGGTCGTAACCATTTTGAAGATAAACATTCGAAAGATTGATGGAACGGCTTATCAGCATTTGCTCCGACTAGTACTGGTCTAACGAATCTCGACTTTAGGCTTAGCTTAGTTCGAATGGAACATAAAATTGCAGTTACAACTCCCTAAAGGCGAGTGTTTGTTCAATATCCGTACTACGTTATGAGAAAGAGATCATGAATGGGTAACGGTGAATCTAAGTTTACATGACATCCCGAGAGGCATGATTAATTATTGGATGCCCTATTTATAATCATATAAAAATACTGTAAATGCATAAATCAACCACTTTCACGATTGATCTGGTTCCAAATAGAAACAGTGACGTCTATAAAACCTTTATGATAAAATATTTGAGTTTTCGACGCTAAAATAACAGATAGATTATATAACAAAAGTTTATTTAAACTTGCAGATAATTTTGTCCTATTCGTTTGCTCAAACTAAGAAATTATATGGAAAATAAGGTCCTTACGCGTTCAGACTATCGAGATATCGGCCGTAATTTTTCCTTGCTGGAAATTTTTGTATCATTCTCATCTCGGTTTTAGGGTGTCAAATGTATTTTGTTATAATAACGTTTTTGTAACGTTTAATTATTTCCATTTTTATGTTTCATATATATGTCGATTATTATCCCTGGTTTATTAACTGAAATCGGCCGGTCGATATGCCGTGACCCACAGATAATGCGTTGTGTCTACTTTTGGCATTGCTCAATATAATGTTGCTACACACTCGAGCATATTTTCCAAAACTATCTACTTTGCTCGGATTTGAACAACGAATATTCCGAATGTCTTGGCTGAAAAGGTTGCCTACGTAATCATCTTAATTTGCTTGTTTTTATTGAGTGATTCATAAAATATTTTTATTTTTGAGTAAAAATATGGCACACTGTTGTGATCGATGTTATGATGAACGATGATGGTGGCCATCTAGTTGATTTTGTAGTGCACCCCATGGGAACTAACGTTAGAAAAGTTCATTGGCGCCTTTAGAGAGTTGCACTCACAAAACATTACTGAAATCAAAAGTTTAATTTTACTTTTCCGTAGGCATATTGTTTGCTAAAGTTCAGGTACAAGCTTTAATTCATAGAATTTATTTCGAATCTCAATGTGGCTTCCGCAGGGGAAGATCAAGCGTTGACATGATCTTCTCCCTGAGACAAATTTTAAAAAAGTGTCGGAAACAGCGTATGCCATTATACGCTGTTTGTATTGATTTAACTAAGGCATTCCGACTACGTCAGCGGGGAGGGTCTTTTCAAAATGCTTGATTTGATAAGCTGCCCTCCCAAGGCTGCTGAGACTCGTTATTTCGGTCCACTCAGGCATGAAAGGCTCAGTCCATTTTAACGGTTGCAGTTCAGAAGCATTTGAAATTCGCCGAGGCGTCAAACAAGGGTGTGTTCTTGCTCCCATGCTGCTCGGCATTTTCTTTGCTCTGCTTCTGAAGCACGCTTTTAGGACAAAAGGCATTTACCTACGCACCCGAAGTGATGGTAAGCTTTTCAACCTGAACCGGTTGAGAGCATAAACCAAGGGCCGGGATGTACTAATCCTTGACCTGTTGTTTTCTGATGATTCAGCCTTTATTGCTCACTCTCAAGATAACTTCAAGTCGCGAATGGTCTCTTTTGACCTCATACAAAGACTTTGGGCTAACAATCAGCGTGAGCAAGACCAAAGTCAAGGGATTGCATCGCCTCCAATCATCACTGTCGGAAACTGTCAGCTTGAACCGTTACGTCATTTCACCTAGCTTGGTTCAACCATTGCGGATAACCTCTCGCTAGACACGGAGATTGATAAGTGGATTGGCAGAGCAGCTGTCATTTTGTCCCGATTGAACTCTTGTGTTTTGGGTAACCGCAAGCTGACTGCGACGACAAAGATGATAGTATACAGCGCGTGTGTAATAAATGCTTTACTGTACGGCAGTGAAAACTGGACAACCCATGCAAGACACAAACGAAAGCTGAATGCTTTCAATCTACGAAGCATCCATCGTATCTTGAACATATCGTGGATGGAAAGAGCTAGTTTACAGAGCATGTTTACCCTACTAAGACAGCGCCGCCTGCACTGGCTTGGCCACGTCTACAGAAAGGAAAATAGTCGTATTCCGAAAGATCTACTCTATCGTGAGTTGCAATCAGGAAGTCGACCATTGAGCAAACCGCAAAAGAGATACGTAAGCTCTTGACATTGACCCCGCGTGTTGGGAAGAACTTTCTCTTGACCGCTCACTTTGGAGGCATTGTGTAAAGCGTCGTCTGCAAGCTGGAGAGGAGCGGATATAGCTCTTGGCTGCTCAACGCTGATCACGCCGCCGCGTGCAACTGACACCCTACAACCGAGTTTTTCCTATCTTTGCAAGCGCTGCGGGAAAGATTGTTCCTCCCGAATCGGACTGTTTCGTCATTCGAAAAGCTGTAGAACATGAACATTCATGCGATTGTGATGTACATCCATGGTCGACATCGACCTAAGGAGGCCAAATTTACCGTTGTTAGTTGGATCTACACACCTCTTAAATATTCCATAATAATGATTAAAATCTTTCGAAATAACTAGAGCTCGTAAGTACAATTAATTCGGGCACTTAAAATCGAAATCGAACGTAAAAAGTAAATATCAGAATTTCCATCGTTTACACCGCAGCTTAATCTGCCAAAATTTTCATTTTCCCCACGATTTTGTCTAATAAACAATTGTTTGTGAACTTTCAAATGAAACTTGCTCTGAGTACTTTCGACAACAACGTGACCAATAAACTCAAATTCCACATACTTGTTTAGCGCTGAATAGAAACATTTCACATAAAATCACGTAAATGACATATTTTAATTCTAATAACACGGAGAATTGATTTTAGACACACCAAATAACATTCCAATGCATGGGGAGTCCTTCATATCGTCACTAGTGTATTAGCTAGCAACTGTTGCAACGTAATTTCTTGCAGCCTTAAACAAACCAGATATCGGTGAAGTAATTTATTAGGTCATGCATGCCACAGGTTTTTCGTTTCAGTTGCAACAATCTCCAGTAGTTATCGTCTCGGGACAACTGTGAATACCTTTGGTACGCACGTTTCTTGCGAAAAAGAAATTATGTGCGATTACTTGAGCGCCCAGAACACTGTGCGTAACGATTAAATAATTGAAAAAAATTGATCGATGAAGAGCAATGCATTTTCATCGATCGATATTATTAATCTCAAACGGCGCACAAATGAATTCATTTAGCTGGAAAACAAAGGTTATCTTTAAAGTTATTGTGGATATATGGTTCGAGCAAAATACCAGGGTGTTCAAATACAGAAACACGATGCCTATAAATGAACAATGGTCGTACCACTTGTGTGAGCAGATACTTATAAAGCTTATTGAACTTGATATTATTGTCCAAAGTAATGTGTTGCTCATATTCCCCCCACGCAATATTACAGTGTTCACTCGGTGACGGCAAACAGCCAGAAATCATTCATAGAGTGTGTGGAGAATGCGAGCAATGCATACCACCGTCTGTTTACCTGATTTTCATGGGGCTTGTAAAAACACAATGAAATAAAATTATGGCGACCGATTTTGCTATAATAGGCACATTTTATACGAAATGTGAGCTGTATATGGTATGCGTCTCAAAACACTCCAACAACCTGCGGACCGAAGTTGATTCAATCGATGTATATAATGGTACTTGATAATAAATATTCAGTTAAATTTGGGGTTAAAATCAATCACATATCCCAATTAATAAGCTGTGTTGCCAAATTATTGCACTGGAATTTGATGAGTGACAGTATCTTGTTGACGTAGACCTATTTTTATCGAAGTCTACCTTTTGTGATGTCATTTTATTCGCGTTGAGCGAGGCTGTATATCTAACATCTCGACTTAGCTAATTCTTAAAGTCAACAAACCGGTAATCAGACAGCGGCATAAAGATTTGCTACCTCGTTCAAAATTTAATATTCCAATTTCTAATCAGGCGAGGGATACGTTGGTCATACGACGCAAAAGTTGCAAATTGTTTAATTTTTCCTTGATTTTTGTCCATTTGGCTGGAACCAGCTGATAATTGATCAATCGGTTGCACTCAGAACACAAAGTTTCAAGTACACTCATATCAACCACCGGAGGGTAATTGACTTGAGCCTTTGGCTTTTTGGTCTAAAGTTTCTTTGCAACGGGTTGTGCTGATGCAACCATGGAGGTATAGATTCTTCGTTGCAGCAAAAACAATACATTCCACGAAAACCTAACGATATTATTTCGAGAAAAGCTGTGATGATCACAATCAAGGTCTTCTGATCGAACCGAAACGCATAGAAATGATTAGTTCGTGCTGGTATATGACGTTGAAAAATATCAACAACTACTAAGCCGATATAACTAATTTTATGGAGTGGGATGAGACGAATTTCGTCTGGTCAATCAATGTCAAATCAGGTTCCTATTCTAACATTTATTACGTTGTTTGCGAAAGTCTCAGGACACTCTAATCAACATTACCCACATTAAATACCAGCGTTTCACAGCCACTTGATGAATGTATCCCGAATTATCTCTTAGGCTAACCGTCCAACGCTAAACGCATTCACTTAGGATTCCCACAATACAAGACAACGTCAATTGGTCAAACGCTTATATTAAACAGAAGACAAAGAACAAAATACCTGACTATCTTACATAGACTAATCACGTAACTACAACATGGGCCTGAAATATGCCTGTCCCTTTGATCTGCTTTGTCAACCGGATCATTTCAAGCCATCACAACGAAGAGCTCATTTGAACCACCTTCATGATAGCGGGTGACATTTTACATTTTCTCTTGTTTCCCAAGGATATTTTTGCTCAAACCATTTAGATCAAATCCTTCCGAAACCCGACTGATTGCGAGTTTGCAATAGTCTTCCTCGGTCGTTTCGGTACTGACATTGTGCCCGGAGCTGCATATCATCCGTGAGTTCGGAATTAGCACTTATCCCTAATAAACTTTGTACATCTACAATTGAATCGCCTTTACCTGTTTGATATTGATCTGTTTAATCTTGGATTTCTTCTATTGTGGAGCTTGATGTAATACATCAACAAGAAAAGCCTTCGCTTTTAATTAAAAAAAACTCGTTATTATTTCAATCGTAAAAGCAGCTAGAAAATTCAGTGCCATGCAATCCGAGTAACTACAATTTATATATTACAAAACGTTTCAATTAGGCTTATAAGTACAAAGAATGTAACCCTATGATTCATTTAATAATTTCAATTCAGAAGATCTTGTTTCAAATCCACGAAGCAGAATCCTTATTATTAACCGGTTCTCGATCAGATATTTTCATTGACCAGCTAACTAATATATATATATATTAGCCTGGGTATATGTTTCTATATTTTCAAATATTTTAGTCTCCAGTGTGGTTAAGGATCAATTGACAACAATCATTGAATGGTATCACAAAATTATGTCTTTCATAATGAACCTTGACTAATATCATCGTCGGCAGACGCTATCTGTAGAAAGTTATAAGATACCAATAATTTCAGTCTATTATCGAAACTATTGATGGAAGATTGAAATCGTCAGTTGCAAAGTGATTAACAGGTCAATACTTCTTAAATTCTCAGCCTTCGTAATTTGAGTGTTCTAAACAAAAGAAGGAAACAATCAGGGGCCAATATGTGTATCGAGTTGTCACTACGTTGACATACAAACCTGATGACTACAAAATGACTTCATGAAGACCATTCCCATCTAAAAGACGATTGCAGCAACATAAAAACACCACTAATCCACCAGACTGCTAAACCGAGCTACCTTGGCCGCAGATTTCATGTAGCCGACAATCGAAACCCAATTCGAACTCGTCATTTAGTTTCTATCAGCATACATGAACATAACAAACCTGAATGACCAGAACCAACATCACAACAAATCAGTTGGGTATATGGAGAGAAGTGGATTACGTATAGTAGAGGCAGAATCAGCTATTGTCTATGGTTAAACAGGTAACGACCTACCCAAAATGGTTTTTTTGCTGTTTGCTGTAGTCTATTTTTCCTCACTGAAAACCATGTCCACAAAATTATATACAAATATTCCAAGCTGTAGAATAATTTTCTCCGTGTACATTTATAATTCCCAAAAGTCAAAACTAGTTTTACTTTCTCATTAACAATTCATCAATTAATAACTCACCGAATGCGGGGACGGTCAATTATTCACTGATACCAAAAGAAATATTTACGTGCACTTGAACACAAATCAAAACCGAACGACTATTTTTTAAACGTATTTGAACAAAACTAAAAATCGGAAGATGTTCATCTGTCCGGCAGCCGAGGTGTACCACGGGGTATCATTTGTAGCTTCATGTTTATTGCGTTTATTCCTGTCACCAATGTGATATCCATTAATTTTATTACGCTCTGTCAATCCAATTTTTATCCACTTAAAATCTACTCACGTACTGACCTCAGATGTGTTTTCATGTTTGAGTGCTAGCTATTGACAAACGGGACTCGGACATTCCTGCTAAATGTTTGCTAGCTACCACGACAAACGATGGTTTCAGCTCCGCTACCGCTGTTCGCCGTCCACTACAACCGCAACTCCTCGCTACCGGTAGAAAACACACCGACAATTTGGACCATAAAAAGGGGAATAAAAACCAAACTAATCATATCCGCCCGCTATGTGTATGTTGTCATTTAATGTTTTTGCTTCAACTCACAGTTTGTTGCGTCCAGTATATGGTTTAGATTGTTTTTCCGATGTACAAGATTTTTCGTCGCACATTTCCTTTGGGGTGGCCGATTGTTTCGCTTGCCACTGAGAGTTTTTATATTGATTGACATTTTTCGTTGATGTTTGTTTCGGTTTTCCATGAAAGCTTTCTTATGAAGCTGTTGCTACACTCCAGTTTCATAGGTTCTCATAACACAAACAGTTATAAGCCTTTTCAAGAACAGAACTACAAATACTCGAAATATCTCTGCTCTATTTAAAGTAGAAATTTTTCGTTGGAATAATTGTCCATATTGCATTTTCACAAATAAGCATTTATCTGCACAGATCAAAATGAAGCTACTAATTTAGAATTTATTTTTGATAATAATAATTAATAATGATAATCATCCCCATAGTCATATTATTTATAATTGTAAATTCAATCAAAGAAAATTACACGTCGAGGTGACAGTGATATCACAATATGGAAAGCTTGAAGTGATAATTTTTAACGAATCGATGATTGATCAGCTATCAGGAAAATAGAGTAAGAATATCACTCAAAATGTGAATAATACACTGTTCATGCTTGAAGTGGTAAAATATATACCCAAATCGATTTTATCAACCTTTGCAGTATGCATAGAAGGAAATAAATGAACAAGCAATGAAATAGATTTAGGATCCTTGATACTGTGTCGCTAAGTTCAGTAACCGGTGTTTAAGAATAGATAACGGAAAAAATAAACATAAAATGTACGGTCTACAAATTTCTTGATTTGGATATATTGATCGCCAGTGTTTACTGACTGAGAGCTCGAATGTATGTGAATGGAAAAAAGGATGGTCAATTGATGTTCGTTAGGAAAGTATGGTTGAGCGAAGCACGAGGCAAATTATTATAATTTCTCATAATAACACGTAATATGAAAGCTCTCAACGTTGAACTTGCGAGTTGAGAAAATCTTGCTCTTGACCACCCACTTTGGTAGCGCTGTGTAAAAGGTCCTCTCTAAGCTGGGAATTAGAACATACTACTCTTAACTCCGCCAAGGACGGTCCCAAGCCCGTCTGAGAAAGGAGGAGGGTTGGGCTTAGGGCTAGTAACCCTATCCCGTAAAACCTACATTGCTACGGAAACGATGACAACAGATCTGTGGTTCGGTCATGTCTGCAGAATGGATCCCAGTTCGCATACGAAGGTAGCCATGCACTGGCATCCGCAAGGTAAACGAAAAAGGGCACGGCCCAAGGAAACTTGGCGCAGAACGTTGGAACGCGAACTACATGCACAAGGATTCACGATGCAGACGGCAACGGAAGCAGCGACAGACCGGAACCACTGGCGTGAAGTTGTCTTCGCCTCATGTGCCACCCGGCACGGAGAAGACTGAATGAATGAATGAATGAATGACTCTTAGCTGTTGACAGCATACAATTACAGCCGATTGACCAAGCGCTGCCCATTGATTTGAGTGCTACAGGAGAGATTGATTCTAACGAATCGAGTTGCTTAGTCATACGAAACGCTGAGGAGTATGAAACCAACTTGCGCGTGAGATGTACATCCATGGCTGATATAGACTAAAGTAGGTTAACAGCAACATTATCATGATGTAACGTTTGCTACGAATATAATGTTGTCTAGCTGGAAATTCATATTTTTATTATGAACATAAAACACTTATTAAGAACGAAGTAATTATATTCGGTTTCCTGAGTTACCATTCATCCCTAAACTGATTTCTGTCTTTGGCACCTTATGGACTACAACTTATCAACCAGGTTTTTACATCCATTGTGGTTTCTCCTTAACTCTTCAGTTGTTACGAATCCACGTGAGAGCTGATTTGGCGATGATTCTCTTGAGCTCTTAGAGGAAAAACGGACAATCAAACGTCAGCGTCCATGAAAAAGCGAGTTTAATTTGGATATGTGTAGAGGTCGGTGTTTGGCCTAATGGATTCAAAACAGTCTAAATAGGAACCGATTGAATAAAGCTATTGTGTAATAGTCAATGTCAATCTACCTTCATTCATCAAAGGCTTGATCAAACTATGAACTGTTGTCAAATTAATAGCCAGGTTAGGCGCAGCGGACCTCTCAAATAACTCCAGGTGTCTTACAACTTCACCGACTTGACCGATAGGGTTTCGCACTCATGCATTAAATCCTCCATTGGTGCCAATCACATTATAGAATCTGTCAATGCTTTAGTGTCTAATCTACCCCAAACGGTAGCTACACTATCACCTGTGCTGAACGTTTGAACTATGCGTTTCTCCACATGTATGTTTAGTCTAGCATGCGCAAAGGTCCTAATTAGAAGCTCAGCCTGGTTTTGTATCTGTTTCTGGTTTGTGAAAGCTATTCAACGTCGTATGTAAATTAAAGTTCTTTGAGGTCACGAGGCAGAGGGAGTGGTACCAGCGGCAATATAAATCATATTTCTGCACAAAAAGATTCAACAGCTTGTAACACCAGCTTTGTTACCCTAACAAACTTCATAAACTTTAAACCACAGTGTGGCATACGGCGAGGAACTATGCCACTGTTGTATTCTACTAAACTGATTAGTAAAATCCTCATAGGTAGATTAAATGGTTTGTGTTAGGTGAGTAGGATTTGAACTGGCAAGATTTCGGTAAAACAACTCATAATGATGCACAAGAGTAATACCTAAAATAGCCATCTGCATCATCCAAAGTATACGAGTTCATTCAGCCTAACGGTTAGTTCACAGCGAAATATTGACACACCACTTTCCATTCTATACCAGAATGATGCCAGTTGGCATTCTGCCGCTAATAGACTTTTCGATTGTTAAAGCATGAAACACGTTGAGTAACAACGATATTAGGTGTAAACAACGTGATACTTGAATGCCACTGTTACATACAACGAACCATGGTGTTTAAACACATAATCAATGTGGTGTGTAAGTGCGGGGGATGTGAGCAACAGATTACTTTAATATTAGGTGTACTTTCAATAGGCAGCTAAATGATCTGTATTTTGCGGAGCACGTAGGACTTCCGTTACTCAAACAGCAGCATACACCGTCGAAGCACACCGAATTTGCTCAGTAAGAAAACAAAAAACTGGTCTGAAACCTCATACCAACTTTTAGAACGTACATACATTTCTGAATTCCAACGCGTGTTTAGCATATGGACATCCGCAGCCTTAATAACAATGGGAAAGCAATTTTCAATTATAGATTCCTGGCATGATTGGTAACTAGTAACATCAATAACATATATCAGACCGATCCATTAAAGTCCTTCGACACATTCTCGTCTGAGATTAAGATGGATGCCGATATACCAAGGCTTCTAGGAAAGTAAACGGGATTGAATAGGCAATACGCTCCACAAGCCAATCGATCACGTTGCAAGTTCGACAATAAAATGTAACCCGAAATAGAAACGGAAATTGAGGGGGCCTAAGCAGGCATGAAGAATTTCGTCAAAATAAAATCGGTCGGTGTAATGAAAGATCAACAGGAATTTCTTTGGTTTAATGCTTGCAGCCCCATGGACCCAGTGCGCCAGTTGCATATTAGCAATGCATATCTTTTTCAATCGAATTTTATGATGGAAAACTTGTGACAAATTGCAGTGGCCTTGAAAATGTAATAAATGGCTCAGACCAGTGTATTTATGAAAAATTTGTAGACCACTTTGCTCTCACTTCGAAAGCATCCTCGAGGAGACGGGATATAAAAGACATGATTCTGTCAGTTTCCGTCAGGCTCCATGATGGAGTCTGGATCTGAAATTTGATGCATGTGGTTACGGTAGTATCCGTTTAAATGGGATCTAACAAGGAGAAACAGATGACTTCGTCGAAGTTTGAAAACCGAAGAACTAAGTAAATATGAAAACAAGCAAAATTGAATGTGATAAAAAAACTCTTCCAATGAAGATTTACGCCTGAATGGACTAGATCATTTCATACCTTAATTTTGATGTAATTTGTCCTGAAATGGTAAGGTTTGCAAGAAATATATTCATGAATTGAAATAAAAAGTGCATTAAAATGGTAATCGGGCCAAGGTTTGGATAAATTTCTGCATACTCATCAACTTCGAGTAGCAATTTTATTGAAAATGATTGGATATTTCGACCTGATCCATGTGTTGCAGCAATATTCGAAATGTCTCTAATGCAATTAATCAAGCATTTACATTCACGCATTATCTTAACGTAAGACATGTTAAGTGCAAACAACAGTTCATAGACGCTTAATTGCGATCGGTCAAACGGTGGACGGTAGCCCAAGACGTTAAGGCATGGGACTACAATTGTGATGGTCTTGGGTTTGAGTCCCACCCGAAACGGAGTATATGCACTGCTAATGAGCTCAAATAAGAGCGAAACTCGAGTCCAGTGTTTCCATTATGGACCGTCGTGATCAACTTTGTGAATAGTTCAATGGGCTTGGCACGGATGAGTAGTCGCAATTATAAAACAAAAATTCTCCAAACTTCGCTTAAACACAAATATATTTCAATGTGGAAGAACTGTGAGCAAAGAAGATTATATAATCCACGACACAAGATTGATTACAAAAATTTTTAAGATGAAGAATGTTCCTCCAATATTTTCTTATTTAACATTGCAGAAAACTGACTGTTTTAAGAATAATCAATGTATTGGGATTCTCCTAAGATCAATATTTCGACATTATTTACAAACAATTTAGTTATTAATGTTATTGAGTGTTTCGTAGCAAATTATTAGCATTCAATATAATCTATTTAACTTGATTTGATTTTCCAGAGGCGAACTAAATGATACATAAAAATACGATAACATTTATGTTACTTATGAGTAGACAGTTTTGAAAAACAAAACGTAATTTTAAGTAGAAAGTTTATGAAAGCCTAAATATTACTTTAAAGTTGGCTTCCGATAGCGCCAAAGAATTATTAGATGTTCTTTTATGGGCATCTTCATAGATGCGAAGTATCGGCGAAAACCTATATATAACAATTTTTTGCTGACAATATTTAAAAACATTTCCGGAGCCAACTTTAAAATAGCATTTGGGAAAACTCTGTGAACTTAACGGTTAAGAGAGATTACGAAGGGTTAAGTCTTAACCCTTCATAATCTCTCTACTTAGAATTACGTTTTTTTTCAAAATTGTCTACTCTTAAGTAATATAAATTTCATCTCAAATCATTCGATTATTTATTTTCATGACAGTAAATGTGTTCCGGTCCTGTCCCACAAAAATTTGTTTTTTTATGTTGAATAAGGAAAAAATCTGCGTTTTTCGAGACGGCAAAAGAAACTTTAACTTTTGGGTAAATTCATTTTTTTAATGCGCTCGGGTTTTATGGTAAGAAATTAATATATGTGGCATTATAATTGTTACTATTGACAGAGCTACCCCCAGTACGATTACTAACATTTATCAATGTTTTAGATTTGATTGCTGATTATGGATTTTCATTTGTTCGAAAATTGTACAAAGATATACAGCGAAGATACATTAGCCATTAGTAATTCATTTGATACCGAGTCTGTGCAATACTAATGATATTAATAATACTAATAATATAAGTTGTCCTCTTATGTCTGATGCCGACCATTCATGTAAACATGATGTTTACACACTGCATGATGATTTGACTCACGATACCCTCCGATTTGAGAGAAGCAATCTCCTGTTCGTCATTTAAGTTAATGAACTGTAACCGGTCAATAAGCACCATTTGTCCGCTGATTGTGGAATCCCTCTCCAGCTGATGACAGTCACACTAGCTTTACCTTAGTTTCAATAGGACTATATAACCTTGCTCTCGAAGTAAGCAAACAGCCTTGGATGGCAAACGCTTTCTGTTCTCATCCTAAATGCATGATCCAACAGGTTACCGGATCAAATGCATAACAGTATGTATGAGGCTTCGTCAAATATAGGCAAAGTTTGACCGTCACGTTTGGGAGTAGTTTTTTAATTCTCTTCAGAATGAATCCGATGACGATCTACAAAATATTTAAAAAAATTAACAAATCAGCGGAAAGCATCAATCACATTTTACAAAAAAGACTTCTTTTCACGAGTTGGCCTAATATCATCACACTTCTAATAATCCAGGCTTATATAAGATTGCTAAATTTACTGCCTACAAACGTCTGACGGATGTGTCAGATCGGAAATTCATTTCAGTTCAATAAGGAAAGATCAATCTCCAACCTTGCAAATACAGCCCCGTGCAAACTTCGAAATAATATTTAACACTGTAACTTCTTTTATTGACCTGTCTTGCGCTATCGACTACGTTATTTGAGACCGACTCTACTGTAATAAAGCAAAATAATCATAAAATTACTACTAAAAGAATCAGTTTCTCGTAGGTAAGTAGCAATTTTATTAGAATTCCAATTATTCAAGTGCACTTGTGTGCCAAATGTTTTCTAATTTGGTAAACTTATACTCGGTGTATGATGTTCCAATATTCAGCTGTGACAAGAAAAATTAAAGTATAAACTACTATTCCATTTTCTTTCACTAATTTACAAATGCCATGAATTATACAGCATCACCTCTTCATCATTTTTTCTCCTGTTGATAAAATACTCTTCCAATAAAACGTTTGTGTATTTGTCTTCGAAAGAAGTATTTCTAACAGTGGCATTCAAGTATAACTTTGTTTACCACTTATCCACTGTTTTGAGGCTCACTGAACCTAATCTTACTGTCTCCACCTGATGACGGCAAACAGCCAGAACCGGTAGTGGTGTGTAAGTGCGGGGGATGTGAGAAACAAATTACTAACTCATATATAGTTTGCACGAGTTATCGTCCCACAATACATTGATGCTAAGTGCGAAGGTCAACTAGGACTCCTCAGCTTCTGTGGTCAATTACATTTGTATTTAAATGACGTTGCCAGTCACCCAGCAAGACCCACTCATGATTATATGAACGTCATGCAAGCATAAAAGGAAGATCAAATATGTCAAAACTTACTTACTCACTAGATATGCTCGAACACAATATTCAGGTTAGTGGAATTACAAAAAATCTGTTCAAATTTGAAATGTCCGTCTGAACCTGTATATATATGGTATGAAAAATGCATTCCAATGGATTCAGGATGGAGGATGCTACTAAAATTGGAATGGATTTGCTTGAAGCATTATGTAGGTATCTCAGATGATCGCGCAGTGTAATATTAATAATCTACATGTAATTCAAGGCTCACTGAACATGATCTTACCGTCTCCACCTGATGACGGCAAACTGCCAGAAGCTGGTAATGGAGTGTAATTTCGAGTAATGTGAGCAACACATCACTTTGGTCATCCATAAGCGCCTTGAGTGCTTGACCACGAATCACTATGTGATTCTGTGTGAACCCTATGCAACAGTGGCATTCAAGTATAACCTTGTTTACCATTTATCCACTGTTACAAGTCTCACTGAACCTATTCTCACTGTCTCCACCTGATGACGGCAAACAGCCAGAAACCGGTAGTGGTGTGTAAGGGATGGGGGTGTGAGCACCACATACATTGGTCTATATGTAACCAATTATAGTAGAATATGTAACCAATTATAGTAGAAGATAGTTAACGAATGAACACGAGTGAATCTAAAATAACCAAACGAAAAGAGACCATGGGAAACAATATACCTTGAATTGAAGTTGAGTTTCAGATTGAACTAGAAGACATGAAGATTAAACAATATTCTGCGAATTACTCGTTGTATTTTGAAACTCATTCGAAGCAATCTACATCAATTTACCTAATAATTAAGTTTGATAATACGATTTCTAACTGTAGTTCAGAAAGGTATAACATTATTTCAACAAAGTTCAAATGTTTTCAATGATTTCGTTACGTGAATCAAATCTTTAGTTCCGAACAGCTTTCTATATAACGATGTCGGAAATTCACTAATAGATATATCAATAACAATGGGATATTCGCACAAATTTCTAGTAATCGTAATATATACCAAGTGAGCGTTCGGATACATGGGATTAAAAAAAATAACTGAGGTTCTATAAGCCACAAGCATGCTGCCATTAAAACGATGGTTATCGGATCTGTCATACAAAACGATATTTAACCAGAATATATGCATTATTCGATACCAGCATATCGAAAATTGACGCACTCGTTTGTGTCTACAATTTTAATTGAGCAAAACATATTCACTCATTTAATCCAACATTGACTCATTAGAATTTGCTCAATTAATCGTCACCATTGCTCTGGGGCAAAAATCTCAAGTTGTGGTGATAAGCACTGTGCAACAAATAGGCAACTGGACTACAGCGAGCGTGTGCGTTGTTCCCAACGTTTCTTCAACTAACGGAGAGTAAGCAATCAAACAAAGCAGTGAAGCAAGTAATTGTTTCTTCGTTGACCTGTTATTGCCACCTGGTTGCTATGGGCCAGTCCAGATCTGCCCTGGAACAGGCTGGTAGGACAGTATAATAGTCTAATGAGTATCTCTGGTTTACTTAGCAAGAAGTACTACATGTGATATAATTTTCCCTATGAAACAAGAGCTAAAGTGCCACTACGGTTTTTCTAAATGTGAAGTACCGATCTTTTGTGTGAAGCATCAACGTGTTGCCACTATTTCAGCGCGTCCTCTGATGTAGGATGTATAGTTGATAGAAGTTTCACTTGATTTATTCTCAAAGTGTGTGAATTCATAATCAATCAATCATTTTTGTCAATAAAGTCTTAGAAATTTGTATTCAAATTGATATATACTAAAGGATGAATATATGCAGGAGTAACTATGTTGAAATTCGAGCGAAAGATCGAAGACATCTTAGATTTCACGGTCCGGGTCAAAAAGTTGTGTTTCAATGCCAATTTTGGATAAGGTTGTTAAGACCAACCTGTTCAAATACGTGACAAAATTCATGTAAATATTGCTTAAACTGATGATCACGAACAAAAATGATCACTCGCATGCATTTCCAAAACACACCCCACGACCGGTATCGTGCTGTTTGCACTCAATCAGGTAGGGACATTATGATCAGGATCCGCATTCGCTTGTAACAGTGGAAGAATCGAAAACAAGTTACGCTTGTATGTCACTGTTGGATAAAGTTGGTACGACCAAGCTGTTCAATTACATGTTTCAAAGCGCATGCGGATCCTGATCCTACTGCCCTTACCTGATGAGTGCAAACAGCACGAAATCGGTCGTGGTGTGTGCATGACGGAAATGCATGCAAATGAGCTTTTTTGTACATGTAGACAGTTTTTAAACCCAGATCCTGTAAAGAAATGCTCATTTGCAAGCATTTTCATCACATGCATGCGAATGAGCTTTTTAAATACGATGCTATCGGTAAGATAATCGTCAGTAAATCATGTCGCCCAAATAGCCTTCATAATTTAAATCAGTATACCACAAATGTTCAACGGATAGTTAGTTTGATGTTTAATTCGAACTTCTCGGCGTGAATCTTTTTATTTGTAAACTTTGAGAATGTGTTTAACCCAAGTGTCAAAATGGTAAGGGGAAAAGTTGGGGCAATGACTGTCACAGCCTTGTACACTCTCAACTTAGTGAACACACGAAGGTACAAGGTAGTGTAAAACAAATCATGCTCCATGCTCCACGCTATTTGCACATTTATCTGAGAACTAAAATATTAGGTATTGTAAAAGAAAGAAATTAAACTGTGAAACCATTGAGAGTTAATTTACCTCAGGTAAATCAAATAATTTTTCTATATCTCTTAATGAACAATTCCTATTTGAATATCCAATTCAGTGTTTTTCATCACACGAACCTGGAAATGATAAGCAGTATTTTCCATTTTTTCTCTGCGAATTTTTTTAAAAATCTAGTTCATGTATAGCAGATGGTATGACATTAGACAGAGAAAGTTAGCTTCATTTAAATGCTTAACCACACATCTCTACTTGAGGAATGCGAAAATCCTAGTGCAATTGGAAACTTTATTGTCAGGAGAAATCAGGAATCATGATTTAAACATGTGATCTTCATGAAAATCGGTATTTGCATGCGTTTCCCTGACACATACCCCATTATAAAGACAGTTAAGTTAATTTAGTGTGGGACTGTATGTGACGGATTAGCCAAATGAGTATCCAGGATTTTTCCGCTTGAATGCTGCTGAGTGCAAATATATTGTTACTTTTGTCCGTTGATAAGTTACACCAATGAAAGGGACGAGGAGGTGGCGCCTGTATCCTTGGTTCACAAGTTCTTGTAGCCAGGATATAATATAGAGTTTATCAACTCAAGCATTTTTGTTCATTCAAATAACATTAAGAAATTCACTAAAATACACAAAGCATTGACACAGTAGCTGAACATTAAACCCCACTGTTTAGCATCCGGTTACATGTGGCCGTCAACACATCAGTTTGGGAAATAATTTCCAGAGTGTATTACATGTTTTTTACCTACACGTACAAATTTTTTGCATCGAATGCTTAAAAAATGAGAATAGCACCGTTTTCTTTTTGATGTTACAGCTTAATTCGGGTATACCAAAGGTTTTAATCATCGAAAAGAGAAGCTAAGCCTTATTTCACAAGGCGTTTTTCAGAATTTTCCCAATATATTTTTCAAAATTATTAAGCATTCTGAGAAAAACTATTAATATTTCGTGCTTATTGGATTTTGTATATCAAGTTATGTTATCGAATAATTACGCATCTTGATTAGAAATTATTTGATAAAATCCATATTGATGGAATTCAGATGAAACGAAAAAAAGTTTCTATGTTAGACTTAAAAATAAAAATTACTCAATTGTACACCAACTGATGGTAAACGAGAAGAATTGAAATTTGTTCAGCTAACTGAAATAGAAAGGGAAGTTTTTAACCAAAAAGACATCTCAATCTAGTTCGGTTTTTACTGTTCGAAAGAATTCGTTGCCAAACGTAACCGAAATTATTTGTTGCCTCCGTGGAATTTTATTTATTAAATTGCTTTTACTTTAAACGGGTTAAAAATATTACCTTTAATATACGAACTCTGATTGTTTGAATTACATCAGGACTTACCTCGTTTGGAATGTTTAATATTTTTAAAAACGCTAATGCTCAATAACTTTCTAACATTCGAAATACAGAAACATTTTATTTTGACTCCGAGACCATACAGTGATCCCGAAAGTTTTCACGAACACGACCAGTTTTTTTCTGGTAACATCTCGTTCATTTAGTTTCAAATGCCGCCTTTTCCATTCTTTGCCCTCGGGGAACAAAACGAGATCTGCTAGCAATCGCTTGATTGTTGGAACAGCAGTAATCCACAGATGTAACGAAGTTTGAGGGAAATTCGTGACGTTGCTCCGAATCGTTGATGCGTATTGTGTACGGGCGACACGTGATCCCGTGGAATTAATCTACCACGTGAACAGTACGAGTGAAACGGAATTGGCTTTCATGTTTTTCTCCTCAGCAAGTTTATTCGCGATTGAAGAGCAAAAGCATATTTGATCGGAAAACGGTGCTCAGGCTTAGTACATCTCACACAGGTTTATTATATTTATTGTAATATTGATAGATTTCAGTCCGGCAAGACTCATTTTGTACTTTCAAGCAAACTTGCATATCTATGAAATAAACATACAATGAAACAACATAGTGCTGACGCTTCTGATAATAAGTTACTGGTTAAAATCTACCTGAAAATCAAGATAATTTGCTAAAAACTACAGCGAATATATGGATCATGATTTGTTAGACCTGTTTCGAATTAGAAATGAAAGAAATCAGACTATCTTCGACGTAAGAGAGGTTTTCACACTACAAAAGCTATAGAATAAGTAAACGTTGATGTGTTTTATACCATGTGCATGTGCAATATGTTGATATGTGATTTAACGTATATTTCTAACAATCATATTCTACAGGGCTTCAAAGATCAAGCAGTTCTCTACCGGATTAAATCATACCGCACGAAATAAGTCGCGATGATTATATATGTTTAATAGAAATACATGAAAACATCAGTAATTTTGCCAAGTCCATGAGTTTAACCTCATCCACATGCGTTTATCTGACCAGAAAGGTTGGTCGTGTCAAGCTTATTCAACAATGGTTTTATTGTGCAGGCTTTGTTTAACTTCTGTTTGTTTTCGCATGATACAACCTGTTTCATTAACAGAAAGTTACCGCACAATTTCATCGCAAATTCTTGATACATCCATACGGCAACACGTTCGGTCTCAAGCCGTTAGCATGTTTTAATCATTGAATTTCAATTTGCATCTCAAATATTGAAAAATTAACCCGAATTCATGCCGTGTTTAGATGTGATATTGTACAAGCTCATTTGATTTAACCGATGATACATATAATCCATCATAGGACTTCGATTGATATACGATCCAGATAAATGAAAGATTAAAAGAGCAGAAGTGGATAATATGGTCGTTAATGGTTACTGACAATGACGTGTTTTTCATTTGCTTTAGACTGCTCATTATAGCTTAACTTATCATTTGCATAAGCTTTGTGGATAAGTACTTTCAAAGATGAACGTTTAATCAGCTAGCAACATTCAAATTACAATTCAAATTGATTACAATCATTTTTTATGCCGCCACATGTCTTTGAAATGCCAACGTTTGCACCGAAATCACGAGAAATTCGTGATTGCCCGACATAGCACGTTATCGTATTTTTCGCCTGGATAATGTTTCATTGAATCAACCTAACTAAGCATGGAAGGGGTTTTCCGAAGCAAATCCCCTGAGGAATCGTCTCATCTGATGCTAACTCTATTCAAAATTCAATTAGCACTTCCTTATTGAGCTAGCCAATCGCAAGTAATCGACCAGAATCGTATCAGCGATGAAAAAGACAAAATGGAAAATCTTTATTTATTTACAAAAGACTAAATTTGCTAACGGAGAACGAATGGTATAACTGAGATCAAAGGATCACAACTTCATGAAATGAAGAACTATGTTTGTATTCAACAGAAAATACTGGGAAATTTGCAATGAAAAGCAAATTGATAAAACTGAAATTGCTGCTTTATTATTATCAATTTATGTACGGAAGCTCTTTTGCTGGGTTGAATTCTCAATGCAATATCGGATCGATAACTATGTAAAGTGATTCTAAATACGGTTATAATCGATATTGTAGCTAGAATTTTTATTTTTATTTTGCTGGAAAACTAGTAAATAGTTGTCAAAATCAGAGTGTAATTTACTTGCGAATATAATCGATTTATTGCAGCAACAGATATTGTCTTCGCAACTATAAATGTCCCTCACTGATTTAGTCTTCAAAATTTGATCTCAGACAAACGACATGAGGTTTGAACCAACGAGCGGACTATGATACCGTGGTTTAGAACAAATACAATCGTCGCACAATTAAAATACAATTTTTCCGCTTACTAAGTATTGCCTCCATTTTTAGCCTGCCGTCAAACAGTAGTGTAAAATGAGTTAATGAGCAGTTAGTTTCTGTCATTTGCAAACACCGTAGCATCATGAACAATCTTATTTGTTGCCTCCTACCGTTTTACAATGTAAAACATATGGGGCAAATGAATCCGGGTTAAGAATAAACATTTCCTGCTCTCCCTACTTGATGAGTGCAAACAACATAAAACCGGTCATGATAATGTGTGATGCAAATGCATGTAAATGATGTTCATTGTTCCGTAATCATTTCCGCATAGAGAGGCATATTGATTCTTAAATAGCGGCTGTTAATGCTTTGTCTACTTTCGGGTCGTACCGAATACTTCTTATTTGGGAACGGAATTTCGACATTAAGAAACATTCCATATGCCAAGGGTTATTTAAATGATTGCCAGGTGTGATATTCGTCCAAAATTATGCTGACTAAATTCCAATTTCGTTGCGGCAATAAGATTTATTATTATCTGCACTAAAGATCACCAGGCAATCATGACAATGGGAATTGTTATCAAAGTGATAACAGTTTTTAATAGAAAGCTTTCTATGTCTGTATTTTTTGCCAATTCTTCATGAGACATAACTACATGATGTCACTATAGTCGATATTCTTTAAGCTACGTGCTTTGAATTTTTAATCTTCCTACATCTGGAAAATAGCGGATATTTTTTGGTTGGCATATCATTGCTCCAGGTGTTAGGTAACCAGATGGACAACTCTTCTAAGATCCTTTTGACTACACACAATGAATACATCATTATAAGTTTAATTACCCATACTTGACGATGGTTCTATTATGACATCTGCTGTGCGAACCAAGCACCACGAACAGGTGAGTACCACTCGATGCGGCTATGCAACAGCAATGATCGAATTCGAAATATTTGGCCATCATTATCCTGCTCAATTCGCCCTTCAATCCTCTCAAAAAAAGATTAGACACACGCACAACCAGGGTGTTGTAATTTGTGGCTAATTGGGCATCTTGGTAATCGTCGAGCAGTCCGAATGAGTATCGGTGAGGTGTGGGCAACCGGTGGTCGTCCAGGCCCCGGGGCGATTCTTTTGTGAAAAAGGAATAATTTGGTAGGAAGTAGCGTAGACTTGTGTCTTGTGCGATTGTGCGTGTGTACATGTGAGAGGGAAAGAGCACATCTAGCGTTCAGCAAACAGAGTGAACATGTTATGTTAGATTGGAAAATGTTCAAGATTCAGCGTTTATTTTCGGCGACATGAATATTCATTTTTAAAATGATTAATATTTTATTGAACAGATAATGCAGATATCATAAGCTTTAATACTCAAAATATGAGGGGAAAGCGCAAGTTTTTAAATTGCTTGGTTTGTTTTGATGGACTTAAATATGAATATTTTTGACCATACTTGAGTTTTTGTCGAAATTATATTTCGATCTTTAGACATGTATCAGATATGTTCATTAGTGGGTGTTCGCCCAGCTTGCCAATTGGTGAACACCCTATGATGAACATTTAATACCTGAGTTACATGTATTTTCTGCTATTTTGAATACGAATAACTTCCATAACTAATACTAATAACCTAGCCAGAATGTTCACGAATTGATGCCGTTTTCTAAGTAAGAATGACTTTCATGAATGTTACTATAAATATTGTAGTGAATAACACACTTCCAAATGAGTCTCTAAATGGAGTTTCCAACGATCAACTTCTGGCACTCTAAAAATATGTCAGGAAACAAGCATTCCCCATTCTATAGGCGACCTATCAAGTGTTCGTTGCCGAACGTGTAATTGAGCCCTGCTGCAGATAGCAAATTTGTAGTCGTTTTTCCGTTCAAATTATTAATTATCAAGCCAGGAGGAACATTCCATAGTAAAAGCAATCAGTCTTCGTTCATATTTAATTTGTATAGTCCAAAGTCAACTGCCTTGAAATTAAGAAATTTTATCAATGATCATTTACTATTATTTTCAACTTTGCGTTTACGTTGCGTTCCGACACTGAATTTCAATTTGAACTATATGATAGATACAAGTCAATCCATAATTTATGTCGATTGCTTCACAACAAGATATCCGCAATGTTTAATCCGAGATCTGATACATAATGTCCGGGTTCATCCATGCGGTCTCCTGGTGTAGTGGATCTCCGATAAAGAAGCGAATCAGTGAAAATTTTACTTAGCAAATTATCTGTACGTTCGAGGAGGCTGATCTTTAGTATGCGTAACGATATCTATATTCTTGTTTAATAATAGTCGACTACCATACTGATACTTGTAGTACCCTCAAAGATTCTGCCAATCAGCCTTACAGGAGTTGAAAATGTGATGTGCTATGATGTTGTCACTTTTGACGTAGGTTGCAATTCGAATGCAATGGTAAAGTGGAAGACAACGCTCAATCTTTATGTGGAATAATACTGTATTGGCTCCAGATTTCTGAAATCCCTTAGTGATTTCTTCTTACACAACATACTTGGAAACACTAATCACCCAAACTTATATTTTCGGACGAAATTTCAAGATTCAAGTTTCAAGATTCAAGAATTTATGGTCACAAAAAGCACATAGCTTCACAATTTCCTTCGTCCATGTTACAATTGGAGTTACTTTTGCTCCTCCTTTGAAGCGCATAGATGAAAACATTAACGGAATGGTTTGTTAAACATTTATACCTATATTCTATGGTATTGAACAAATATTTGCTATTTTTTAACATAAATTTTGAATCTTGAACGTTTATTTTGCATTAGCTTGCATGACTTTAAAAGGAAATTAGACGAATTTTTATTGCATTATTCGTTTCCAGAACAATTATATACTGTTTAATCTATGTTCTTATAATGTTTATACACTTAAATTTCAATTTTTACCATCCTATGGTTGTCGTTAAGCTTGTTGCTTTTTAGAACATTAAAAACTTTGAATTACCTTGAATGAAAAATTGATAGTTCGCAACCGCTGTCTGCATGAAGCATAACAATATTAGTCATGCACTTTTAAACAAATTCAAGTAAGCTGCAGAATTATACACTTTGAGGATTTTGCCTAAACCGTTAATCGGGTTGACCACACTGGAACAACTTCCCTATAATACGGTGATCAATCTATTCAACTTAAGTCATGACTATAATTTTAATAGAGGTATGAATTGCACTGTAATATTTTGGTCAATAGGACATCATCTAACGTAAACACCGAATTTGTTCATTTTTCATTCATTTTTATGCATCCGGGATAATAAATATGGCTTGAACAATATATATGTATAGTAATACTCTTGACAGCGCAATTACCACCATGTGAAATTTAGACATCTGTAGCATTATTTTGCTTACTGATGAACGAGCTCCTTGTTAGGCTAATCAAAAAATTATTTGAACATCCAAACATGTTTCTAGCCAAACGATCTTACTTAGTTCATTTTCGCTTGGATCATTTCGCCTACAGTCGGTTACCAGCGCGTTACTTCACCACATATTTTTCATTCATTTTACATCGGGAAACAACGAATCCCCGTAGATGCCTCCATGGTGACATCTCAAGTTACACAGGATGAGTTGAAATGTGAAACTGTGAGTGTGAGCGTCGACGGTGTAAGCGAAATCAAAGGATGCGAATTGTTTTGTTTCATCGCAGATGGAGATATTTTCTAATTTTTGGGACGTGGCCGCTTTAATCCAAAACCAAAAAACTCCAAACTAGGACTATTATACAGTTTATTCAGTTATTGGAATGTAGGATGGAAATGCTTACAAATGAGTATCTTTATTTATATTTTATTGTTCAATAAGACTAGTTGAGTTTTATGGGAATACAAATAGTGTAAGGCAGCTCAAAACTAGCCATGTATTAATGTGACTTTGTTTCTCTGTGAGTTTCTCATGTATGAGCATTGGAAATAAGTTTGTATGATCTAAAATCACCTCAAAATCATATTGCGATCAGAAGAGGTTACAAAGTGAATGCTGGAAGTGCCTTTATGTGACTAAACCAATTAGGCTATGGTAGTTTGATCCAATAAAGGACCTTGCTGCTACACATGACGTGAATGTTGCCTCTATTCTTCACCGACAAACAGCTAGATGCATGCGATATTATGTGCTGAACGCATAGGATAAAATATCTGTAATTGAATACATTAACGAACATTCATATGTAGATTGTGTTTTTATATGGTCTATTCGGATATGCCCATCTTAGCGATCTGTAATTCAAAGATCCTTTTGTTCCAAATTAAGTTGTTTCTAATGCGGGTCCACGTATGCATATGAGTTATTGTTTGTGATTATCAGCACAGACGAGAAAAGGCCTTTTATCACAAAATGCTGTGATATTGAACAGATAAATGGGTTCAAAATTGTTATTGAATATAAAGGCATAACTGTAGTTTTGATAGCGCGTGAGATATATTTCACTTCTAACAGTTCACCAATATTAGACATCTGCGGACCCGGAAATTTTCAATGAGATTGCCTGAGGATGGAAGTCAGATATAAGCGGGGCCTTCAAATCGGCCGTGCATAAACTTAAATTCTCAACACGTATTTTCCGCATCTTCATTACAGTTAATCGCTATTTGAGGGACAAATACATCATGTGAAAACATGAGGTCAGGTTTGGACAGGCACTTTTGAATGTATTACGAGATAGCTAAAATTGTATTTAAACTTGTGTTCCAAAAACATACGTGGAAATCCGCAATCAAGACGGACAAATTTTAACTTTATGTCGGGACCTGTTCGTCAAATTATTTTAAATTTTATGGGGAAATTTATTGTGATTGCTGAAAATTCGTGTATACGGATAAAGCCACTTGCTTCTTCTTCTTCTATGATGATCGAATTGGAGTTCAAACGTTGCACAATAAACCATATAAAAGTTTCCTGGAAGCTCAATCTGAGGACGCGTAAAACAGTATGCAAATTTGGATTGTTTTATTTTGGTTTTCAATCCAGGGACAGCTTATCACGCAATTTACACGGACATAGAGAATTTAAGCATTTCTTAAAAGAATTATGCCTATGGCTTAATTGAATTTGTTGGTCGTGGGTGCTTTTTTATTTTTGCTTTAAAGAATTGTCTGCTTTCACTATACTGACACCAAAACATAGAACCCGTATCTAAGTAAAGAGAATATCAGTTCATATGTTGACTTCGCTTCATGACAGCGAGTACCTGCAGGGTAAATTTGGAAAGTGTAATTGAGTGCTGAAAAGAGCGGAACGCTGTTGCTCTGTGCTAAGAATATTCGCCCCGTTTCCTCCTATAATAAACTAGAAACATACTTGCAATACTGGCCCCAACGAGATTCAGTAGCCTACTACTGCAAAAAGATTCGACATACACTAGCAGTAGTTTTTGATAGTTAGTTATCTTCGAAGAGAAATTCAAATTAGTTTAATGCTATACCTAACAACAGCCCAGTTAAGTTTACGCTTGTGTTTCAGATTAAAAAGACATTAATAATAATAAAGCTGTTCTGCTTTTTGATAAAAAAAGATTTTTATATACTTTTGAACTTTAACATTGTTCTCAAGTTTGAGGTTCACACATTTTGCTCAAACATAGGAATCGCACTTCTGTTCCAAAGTTTCAATTGGTCAATCATGGGAAATCGTCCCCTCGGCTTTCTGTCCCATCTCACACCCACACACCAACGCGCGACTGATCGTTCTAAGCCTATGGGCATGCCCACTAATCACCAAAATGCTGAACATCTGATTCTCACACCCGAGGGTATTCGGGTGCACGAAAAAACATTCGAACCACTGAAAGGGGTGAGGGTTTTGCGTTCTCACCTGTAGGGCAGACATTATCGTTCGATGGAATGCCAATGGGGAAAGAGAAAACAGCAGGTACCCTGTGGGTCTGTAGTGAAAAACATAATCACTGCCTTTGGCTGTTGATCATCAGTCAAGAGCTACCGAGTTTTAAAGCTGATTCATTTTTGAGATCGCCCGAGGGCCCTGTACGTTTCTGCGCTATATTGGTTAAATGTCTTCGGAAATTACAGTGAGTATTAAATTATTCGTTTTCAAACATGAAAAAGCAAGATAATGCATACTTGATATTATGTTGTAACCTATAAACAATATTATGGACTCACAGTTGCAAATATTCATTTTGATAAAGACACGCTATATTTTATACCGCTCTTGCAAAGGGGATATTATATAGTGATTCCAATGTGGGCAAACATGGTTGAATTTTATCATGTTTCATTTTCAAACAGTTTTATATAGACGACCCTAGTTATTCCTCGTTTCTCATGTTTCAACAGTAGACTGAGCCTTCAATCCAATCCAGCACGATGGCTGCAGATATTCATGTGTGTTTCAGAGAGTATAAAATAATGCTTAGAATAACCACTTTGCCTTTAATTTTCTTATTTTGCAATGCGTTTCTGCACGCTTCTACCTATAATTCAGCGAGCAACTTATCCGGTGAGATAAAATCGTATTCAAGGATGTTTGATCATGAATGAGTGTATACAAATTATTGACTTTCAATGCACATGTAGAACCTCTTATATAAATGCGCGTTTAACTAGAATAAACTTGCAATGTGCTTTGCAGAATTACTTAAATTCTAACAAATAGCGGATATAAATAAAACGTATTAGTTTTTAAGCTATGAGATTTTTATTGGGTGTTTTTTAAACATTCTATAGTTGCTGGGATAATAGTTTCATGGAATTCCGAGTGCTTTCGGACTTTGTATGTACAAGGACTAACAATATTACAACGTGATCCGTTAATTTTGCAAATTAATATAAGTTGTGAACTATTTCGCGCTATATTTACCACGTGTGTACTCAATATGATAACAGTATTTTAGTAGAATTAATTTCTGACATGAAGCGCATGTTGGCAAAACATTTATTTAATCGCATAGCATTTTTCGAACTTCTATCCCATCTGTTAAATTTCAGCGTCAGAGTTACTCACTGATTACTCAATTTAAAGATTTCTATTAGTTAGCACGAGTTTAGTTTTGCACTAAAAAACTTAGAATCCAGAAAACATTAAATTTTTGTAGCTCACAATATTTACACCAATCCGTCAATGGAGTTCAAATCTTGCTCGTAATTTAGATTTCAGTAAGTTGATCAATGCGGCAAATACCAGCTTTTTGAAATGGTCATTATAAACGATATAAATTTTAATCTCCTCAGAATTTTGAGAATCTATCAATAGTCTGACATTTTAACATTGAGTATGAAGGACGTATTTGGATACAATATGTTATTCACTATACAATAATTAGTTAAGAAGTATTAAAATATTTCAATGATAACACCGCTACATCTAATTCGTTATTAATATTGAATGCAGCAGTTTTTTACTCTTTGCGGTGTTATACAAATGAAATATAATCAACTATTTACTTAGTTCCATTAATTAAATCTGATTTGTCGCTGGTCTAAAACCTCAAATTCTGGTTATTATTTGATTTGTAATTAGTTATTTTTTTAATTTTTGACAAATTTATCAGTGTGCGTCTCATTTATCGTGAGCATGTTAGTTAATACATCGATTTATTGATTACATCTCAAAGGAGACTGAATTGCAGGAGAAGCACCGGCAAGACATGGAAATCGCATGCATGGAGTTGAACACGGAGTTTCAACCGCCCTACTTTCCACCACCATACTATCCCCCGATGGCAATGCAAAATCTTGCGTCTTGTGCACCGAGCGTTTCCGCTTGGGGACATTTCCTTAGTGGACCCATGGTCTATACGAACGGGATGGGAAATCATTCAATAATGCATGACAGAAATCAGCTGTTCGCGCAACATGGTGCGTACCCGTTTAATCCAGTTCAAAGCTTCGAATCAATATCGGTAAATTCACGACTCGTGTACGAAGGCACGCAAGGAGAATCCGTGCGGTTTCAAAGTCCTGGAGGTCGCAGAGCTAGTCAAGTGAGTTCCTAACCAAAGGTTCCATCGGACGATAATTTTACCACTTTATTTAAATTTCTCTACTGATTGTTGGCTCATGATACAAGATCCTTAGTATTGACTTTAAACAGAATGAATGTTATTGTGGTATTCATGTGACACAGAGGTTAGTAAATGCAGTTATTTTGTAGGACAGTATTTCAGATATCAGTACCATGAATAATATAAGTATCATATTCCAGTTTATTGGATCTAAGTTCTTTTAGCGTTTACATAAGCGTCGGGCATAGCTAGAGTGAATAGAATGGAAGGATAAGCCTACAGTATATTTTGATAATTACTTTATAGGTAATTTTTAATTTATTGATTGATTTTAATATAATTCATGGTCTATTAATTTTAATTGTCAATCATTTTTATACCAGATTCATAATCACGAGTTTCAATCGAAGAGAAATAGAAATGCTGATAGCCGATCGACTGCGCTACAATCCACTCATTTGACCAATGATACTTTCAGCGAGAATTCACATTCCATCGAGAAAAACGAACAAGATTATTCCCAAGTAAGCCGGATAGAATGATCGCATATGTCGAAATTTCATTCGTGCAACTCTAGATGGTACATGTTAGTTATTTTTCCTCAAGTTTGGCTGTTGATCTCTAGCATATATTATTTCATTCGTCACTACTACTTCATTCTTATATATTATACGACACGTGAGTAATAAACTCTCTTAGAGTTGAGTTGATGTTTCTACGATACTTATTGTGCAACTTACAATAGCACTCAGTATTACCAAATTTCAAGTTAATGCTGCGGGCTTTCTTTCCGCACTGATCGGTCGAAAGACATTTCAAACGTTATTTGTTAGCCAACAATTTAAACATATGTAGGGCAGTATACACCCTTCGTGAGCACAGTTCCAATATAGATAAAAAGAAACTTAGTAAATTATTTGTTTAAATGAGAAACGCGGATTCGCTCTGATACGGCGTTTTGTGAGTTAAAAAGGTTATCCATCCCCTCCTTCGGAAACGAACTACGCATATTGCCTCAAAATGCACACGTAGCCAAAATAGCAAAAACCATTATAAATTCAAGTTCACTTTAGGAAAGAGGTCTTCCTTAAGCTAGAACAAACATTTAAAAATACCTTCACCTCCTGAAACAATAATGTTCAACATAAAACCGGTAATAAGATCTGAGCTGAAGGACCAGTTACCTCGTCAAGCAAACTCAATGTGCACTTACACATTCACCTGTCGGTGTGGTGGCGATATGTTGACCTTCCGGCGCAGAAACTAGAAAAGTAAATTTTGAACAACACCCGAGTTCATTAAAGAAAATTATGTTCCAGAAAGATGAGTAGTTCGATCAAGGCCGATCATATGGTCATGGGTTACCGAGTGAAAACTGAAAATGCACTGTCTGTCGTTTATTTAGCTGGATAATTTTGAGAACTGTTACACCGATAGACATCAAATAATTATCTAGACTGAACTTAGCGTTCAGAAACTAATACTTTGTGATCTCTCATTACGTTGGCCAATATCAAGATCGAACGAATACGTTTAGACAGTGTCATGTGACATCGATATCCGTTTATTGTTTGATATTCAACAGAATTAAAAGTTTATTTAGATTGAGCAACAGAGCCGCGGAAATATGCTTTTCTGGAAAAAATTCCGAAGATGATTCCATTTTATCGCTTTGGTTCTTCTTTCCCTCAAAAGAATTTCGCGAAGTAAACTTCTTTCTCTATAAATAAAAACAATTTCAAACAGAAATATTTGTAAAAATGCTCATTTGCATGCATTTTTACCACACTCACCAAAACCGTTTTAGTGCTGTTGGCGCTCATCAGGTAGAGACACTAAACTCAGGATCCACATGCGCTTGAAACAGTGGAAGAATGGTAAACAAGTTGCGCTTGTATGCCACTGTTGGGTAAGGTTGTTACGACCACCCTGTTAGCAGTTTGCAAATGTTGGATTTTTTACAAACATTGATCTTCAAATTTATACACATTGCAGAACAAAACATTATGACAAATGAAAATTTTCAGTTGTTTAAATAAAAGAGGGGTTAAAAATTAATTTTCTCTGTGGTATGATTTCATACACACAATATTCCTCGTTTGCTAATAAAGTAGCAAAGATTACTCGTGAAACCGATTGTGCAAATACGCATGAAGGTGTTATTATTCCTGCATCTATTCGCGCATTGATGAGGATGTTGTTGTCCACAAATGTATCGAAGGTTGGAGTTGTTTAGAACTGTGTTGCTAAGTGGTTGTATTTCTATCCTTATTTTCTTCGTGCTTGAATTTAGAGAGATCTGGAAGTCACTAGTAAATAATAAACATGCGAAAATGACCCGTTTCTGATATACATTGGTGCACCATATATTGTTGTTGCAACGCGTTAATCGTTAGGGTTTATCCTGATATCAAGCAATAACTTGCGATCTACCCCTGAAAAAGCAAATAAGCTGCGAAATATCTGATGTTGACGACTATTGAAGCAAGTTAATTCATATAGCGTTGATGAGAAACAAGGCCTTAACATTGGAAATTAAAAGATATTTCTACATTTTAATTGCATTACAGTACTGTAAACATTTCCACATTTTTACGAACACGTTAAACGATAATTATCAAATTATCATATTCGTAAAAGCTGAAATCTTGTATTACCAGTTATAGGTGTAGACTTGAGCATTGTGATTTCTTCGAATTTACAATTTAAAACTGATATCAAACATGGGATTGAGTTTGATTTTTCAACCAAACTAACACTTCGTTACGTATATCACGAAATCCTCAGATTAGTTTTGGTTTCGATAGGGCCCTTCTACCTGCCCGATGAATATCGTAGAAAAATATTTATTAGCAATTTTAGTTATATCTTTCAGTTTTTTTGCATTTGCTAAATGATTGAAACATCGTTAGCTTTAAGGTAAGCTATATACAAATTATATGTTGTCTGTGTTGAATTCCATACCGTCTATTATAACAACGCTTTATGCTTGCTTTATCAGTGTGCCACTCCTTGTTCCTCCGATACTTCATCTGATACTGCTTCACATTCCTCCTCACAATATCTTTCGGGCTCTATGGTTGATCTAGTCGAACCTCCAAGCAATCCAAACAAACAAGTCACATCCTCTTGTTGTGATCAATCAAAATCGTACACCTTCCAACCTATCAATCATTCGGTAAACGTCACCGTTCAAGGTAACGGACAAGTCGGGATTCCTTCTAATAATCCATATACTCCCGTGCAATTGAACGAGGGGTTCATGAAACAAAGTGCAGAATCACAGTTCGATTATCGAATTGCACAGGATGCGTGCAAAAATAATTTTTCACTGGGGTCTTCCCTTCCGAGAAACGGTGATTTTTCGAATCCATCAGTTGGTTTAAATCCTTCGAGTTTACAAGCATCCATTTTCACGAATGACTTACTGCATAGAGGAATCATGTATCAAGACAATACAGCTGCACAACAATCAGCACCAGACACTGGAATATTCGCACAGGGAAAAGTTGGCAACCACAAGAGAGGTAGGTTTGACTAGTATACATAATCCAACCGACCCACATATTAACAATAAAGCCTACTAATCTTATGAATATGCGCACAGTAACCTAGCAAAAATAAATTGGTGTCTTTCTACGTACAGCATATTTTAGTAACATTCACTTTAATGCATCACATATTTGTGAACAAATTCAAGCAACTTATCCACACTAGCCCTTGACTGAGAAATGGAGAGATTTTGTAAAGTTATTCCTTTAATCCGTTAAATAATGTGGTTCGAATTAAACATTCGTTAACTTAAACACTAGAACTTGAAACCGTCTATATCAATGAAAATGTCCAGATTAGGGAATGCTTGGATGAGCTTCATTTGCAATCCAAATCTTGGGAATAAAATCTCTAATTTCAGACTGTGGCATCACAATGCTAAAGCAAGTACCTTTCGATTGAATAGTCATGTTCACACACCACAGCATCACTGCTGCCGGACTACGTGACTTTATTACCCATCACATTCAGGAGTAAATTCGTTGCCAACCTTAGTTTGAAACTAACTAGCTAGTGCATAGTATTTCGAAAACTGATTTATTATTTTAATGTTAGATTTTATAAAAGAAATCTTTCTTTCTCTGGTCAAAAAATTTAACATTAAACATCGAAGAATGTTGGTACGCATTGGTCATTTGTGATGCCAACTCTGTGTATTTTTAAAATATTTTGAGCTAAATAAGTTTATTTTGCTATATAACTTCAACATACGGAAATTAGATAATTATGTTTATTTTAGACTAAACTTGCAAAAGCGGTACTTCTGTCAAGCATACAACGGTATTTTCTAATCAATCAATGAGCACCTCGAAGTGCGAATTATTCATTCCACACGTCACGTGATCCAATTGGGACACTGCGCTAATTTACGTGATCGCGTGATATTTTCGGAAGTCCAGGGAATGCGCACAGCGAAGAGAACAAAAGTTTACCAAACTCCCTCGGGTGCTAACCGAACACCTGACGGTTTGTTAATCTTCCGCTAACCCCACCGACACACATGGACGTCAGCTTTCTCAGACAAAGTTCAGTAACCACATTTATCAAATGATTCGGCAAGGCTAATTAGGTAATAGGAAAGAAAAAATAGGTTGAGAGGTGTGGAATTAATGCCAGATTGCACGTGTTGCGTTCCGTAATTTTTCTCTAGAGAATGACAGATGCTTCCTGTGCAAATGGTAGCCGCAGTGCAATAAGCAAATAATTAATAGAAGTCCAACCTATATCAAGGTCGTTTGAACATTCCAACAGACTTGAGTTCAACTCACAAGTAGCAATAGTTAAAAATTTTCAATTTACTTTCGTTAATCGATTATTTATACTATTCTGATATGTAGTGGTAAATTGGGGGTAAGAACGAACTTACATCCGCAAAGCAAGATTAAACATAGAAGCATCATGTGTGTGTGTTTTATGCTCTGTTCATTTCCACTTTTCGTAAAATGCGCGATGGTTTCACGTGTGTTTATGTTTGTCAAGTGGAAGACATTCGATATAGTTTTAGCGTATAATGATTTTATCGACCGTAGGTGCGTGAACTATGATACGGAAGAAGTTGGCCTCCTAGGATGCTCTCAGTAATATGCTCTATCCAATCCTTTAATAGTGTTTCGCGTGCATATTCTCATTTACAAACTTGGTTTCGCGCGTGCTGCCTGCCACAAGCTCGCCGAAATGATTTCTACTCTGCATATTGATATAGATCATATTCCACTTCATATTTAAGACCGTCAACTAGAGCAATTCTATATAAAAAGTGCTCCTTGTTTTTAGACTATCTATAGAGATTAAATTGACATTCAATACAATGAATTTATCTAATACACACATTTAGATGTGGCTAATTTCAAAGTTTGACAATATTGTTCTCACCTGATAATTTGTTAATTATTTCCTTGCCCTCTTTGACAAACAAATCATATTTGAGTAACACAAAAAGCTGTTCATTAATTTTACGGAATGAATTTAAACAATCCAACTAGAAATTGATAATAATATGTGACAAAAATTGCTAAAGGTATCAAACGTTAAAGATACCTTCGAGGCTCAACGACTTCCGTGGGTGAACCCATCGACGATTTTTACTGTCGATTGATATGATGGTTTATTTGTTTGGGCGCTGGATTAATTATATTTGTTTCTTCTTTAAGGGTATTAATCTGAATTTATGAAATCAATATTGTTTCTAATTTGTATGCTAAATTATTTTGTTCATTTCCGTCATTAATCATGGATGCCATCACGAGCGTATACAGTTGTCGGCATCATCATTGGTATGGTAATAAAATCTAGGTTGTGCTGAAACTCTTACAATGTGCTCGTTAGAATTGCATTGATCGGATGGCCAGCATTAGTAGTTTATTCATATTATCTAGCCTAACGATCTTTCTTGCTAAGCTTCATTGCATTATCTCCTGGGTGAGTGGGATTTAGTTAAACATTGACAATACGTAGAGACTTTTGCTTTTGTGTCTGGTTAAAACCAAGTGCTTACTTAAATGATCCTTCTCAATATGAACATTTCCGATTCTGTGAAAACGCCCGTTTACGTACACTATCTCAAGCAATCAGATCAAAACCAGCCATCATTTGTTATTATGTTTTGTGAGTGTTCTGGGATGCAACATGTTACAGCAAAAGGACCAGTATACAAAAAATATAATATACACATGAGTCATGTTTAGGAAATTAAAATTATGGCTGAATGATGAGCAAAAGGATGACTAATACTATTTAACAAGTGGCTAAAACATGTTGTGTCATCGACATTTCGTACTATCGGATTGACAGAGTACATCGGTTTATCTCTGCGAAACATCTCTTGTAGTACGCGTATATCATCCAGGATTCATGGCAAATTCCCGTATCATCTCGTCTCACAATGTCCTCGTCGGGACCATTCGTTAACAGGATGTATTTACGTAACCATCGACACAGTTTGGGCTTGATTAAGTAATTATTAAGTGTCAATAGTACTTTTGTATCACAATAATACGAACGTCTCATTTTAGTGGTTGTTCTTTTGTGAACTCATTCAGCAAACTATTTCAGAAAAGTTTATCACCTAACCAGTCTTTAGCGATAAACTCCCAAGTTGTCACGTTCTTAGGATGTTTGATTATACCAACATTTGGGAAATTCTGCAGAATGAAGAGTAGAATGAATTTTGATGTATTTAAAGATAATGGAAAAGCATACGTTGCTATTTGGTTCCCCGAAACTGCCACTATTGATTATATGAAAATGAATAGATACGTTCTTGTTATGATTGAGAAATTATTCTGTTTTGGTATTTCAATTGAATCAAACACAATGATTTCTACGTGATTCAGAAAAATATATTGGTATAACAACATTTGAGCACTCGTTCTCATACACCTGTTCAAACCCCGATCTGTTCGTGATTTCCGAAGAAATCGAAGTGAAGTGGAGCGTATTAAAACAAACGCATATCTTTTCAGCTTCAGTTTGTTTGCTCAAACTCAACGACCGCTTTTCTTGGTATTTTTCAACTTGATCAAATCAGGCAATCAAGAATTTTGATTGATCAATATTTCAAGTGCTATTGAAAATTTACTCAACAGTTTTACCCGCAGTAAATAAAAGAGGGTAGTTCCGTTATTCAGAACATCTTTGTTTACTGCTTCGTGTGCGCAATATGCAGTGAACTTAAATACTTGCGTTTTGATTAATGAAAAACACCTAAAACTAAATAGGAAAATGTCAAGCATGTTAGTGATAGGTGAAGTCAGCAGATCAATATCAGATAGTTTGTTTTTCGGAAACATGTAATCTGAAGTTCAGCGTGAAAATGCAGATTAGTATATGTGTTGCTCAAATTCCCCGAAATCACACTCCACTACCGATTTCTGGCTGTTTGCGGTCATCAGGTGGAGACAGTAAGATTAGGTTCAGTCAGCCTTGAAACAGTGGATAAATGCCAGGAACCGGTAGTGGAGTGTAATTTCGGGGAATGTGAGCAACACATAACTTTGGTCATCCATAAGCGCCTTGTGTGCTTGACCACGAATCAATATGTGATTCTGTGTTTGAACATCGTGGTTCTTCAACAGTGGCATTCAAGTACCACTTGCAGATTAGTATCGTTCTAAGTAAATGGAAGTAAGCGATAATTGATAACTTAGAGCATGGCTATACTACACGCAAATATGTATCACCAAAATCAAATCACTGACTACTTTATCGATGAAAACATTGTAGAGTCGACCGAAGCCAGAACAATTTGTTCACAACTTTATGTATCTGGCGTTACGCGAGGTACAATTAGAGGCTTATCACTCGGCACACAATTCTGGGATAAAGCGAAACGCTTGAACCAACTAGATATGGAAACTGATTCCAATCAGTTTTTCCAAATTGCAGACTCCATGCCATACATAAAAGAACATTTAGATGTATTTAAGTCCGATATTTTTATTTCGAATAAGACGCCTTAAGTGATTTCTTGACACACAAGCTCGAACAAATAGTTCAATTGACTTTCAATCAAGGAAAAGTGGGAACAACCTTCATCAACAAATCGTTAATAAGACAGCTAATTAAAGACCAGCTACCACGTCGTGTATTTATCAATTCACCTGCTCTGGTAAAGTAAGATATATTGGCCAAGCGAATGTTTTAAAATCACCCCATTTGGTTGAATATAGGCTGTTCTAAGGTGAATAGTTCAATTCTACCTCATCTGACTGACATGGGCATCCGAGATGAGCTTGAAGAGATATTCTCAGTCGTTTATATGGTTCCATTGAACGTGTTACGAAGAATTGGCTGGAGCAACTTGCGAACAGCTGTGAAGGTTATAGTAAAAATCTTTAGAGCCAACAAAGGTATCCAAAAACGACTAATTAGCCATCTTTTCTTACCTTGGCCAACATTCATATCGACCAAAATGTTTTTAAGTAACAACACGTGACAAGGATTTTGTTTATTGGTTGATTTTGAGCAACTGCTTTTCCATTTCTTTACTCTTGTGTTGTAAAGATCGATGAGAAATACCGAAAAGGTATTCCTTCTCTTTCTTCAAGTGTTTTGCTGACAAATATGGGAATTTTTCGTCAAACTTTTAGATTGATTTTGATGAATCACTTAACGTGATTTTCAAAAATGGTCGACTAACAACGACAAATTTTATCAATTCAATAACTTTACATTTCCCTCTATTCCATCTACTTTGATTATCATAAATTGAACTATCTCACTTTATTATTTTTGACAAACTTGCAGAATGGTGTAACATAAACGTTGCTCTACAGTTGGACGGATAGCTGTATGTAATAAAACTACCGTAGGAAATCAAGTTTTAAAATTTTACATCGAATTTTTTAATACTTGAAAAATAAGCTTATATTTGCTGATGTAAATTATCATTTAACAATTTAGCATGGCTCATGGAAGTAGCCGAGCATGAATAATGGTTAACGATATTAGGATTTTTCTGATTTAAACTAATCACATCGAAAAATACCGTTTGCTTGAACGAATCACAAGCAAACACTGTTAGATTAACGTTTGACCGCAGTTTGATCACAAACAAACACGCTTACCACCCACGAGTAAGGTTAGCACACAAAATCACTTTCACGTGTGTGTAATTAGAGTTTACGATTTGAGGATTAGTGACTGGGCGTGGATTATGCCACATGATTATGGGTCAGTTAAAAGTGAACATCGCCTGAAGCAGGCTGATGCGGCTGACGTTATTATTTAAGCCAACCCACCCCCGGCAAACAGCTTCTCACTTATTCCTCACAAAAGGGATTACGACACGTTTGTGGTTGATTCAAGTGTCCTCTTCGCACTATTCTCGTTTTGTGGTGAAGGTTATTAACACAAATCAAAATTTACTTATCGAGTTGAAATGCCGTTTTGTCGGTAACCTAATCTTGACTTTGCACTTTGATAGTTCACCTAGCATCATTCACTAATCACTTTGTTAAAAATCTTTTCATACTATGAACAAATCTTTTTCTTACAATAATCAACTATTATTTTTATTTTGCGAAGCATATCGTTACAAACCGCAATCCGATTGCCGAATGGATATGCTCCGCGGACCGAGTCCGAGTGACATATTTTGCACGGTCCCCGGCCGACTTTCGTTGTTAAGTTCCACGTCCAAATATAAAGTAACCGTGGCAGAAGTTCAAAGGCGATTATCTCCACCGGAATGTTTGAATGCATCGCTTCTGGGTGGGGTTTTGCGAAGGTGAGAGTGATCATTTCAAGCAAATCTGTGAAAATGTAAGCCTTATTTGAATGGATCCCTAGAGAACACGTCCACGCGAATTCAGACGAGTTAATCTAGTCAAGAGGTCACTTAGAGCACGAGATAATTGCCAGGGCAACTATGAGTGGTAATAAACTATTCATTTTCTTAGACCTAGGGTCTCCGATGATCCTGTGTGGTTAAAAATTGTTTCGGTAATCCGAATCTACGTCGGATATTTTTGCATTTTAAATCGGTGTCGCTTGATTAATCTACATGGAAGGCGAATTTGGCCGTAGAAAAGGAAGCAGACCCAGTTTCGCAAAACAGGTTGCAATTTTGGTGTCGTTGCAATGGCGTTGTTTTGCTGTCAGCCGAACTACTAACTAGATGTATAGAACGATTTGAAAAAGAATCAAGGTGATTAATCTAAACGTGTAGTTTCCCTTTAGGTAAAATAAAACAGCGCATGTACGAGTTTTATTAAAGGACAACGAGAAATGAAGTATAAATTTGCTAAACGCTAAGGTGTCTTATATGAATGTAAGACGCAAAGCTGCGAAATCTAGAGGATAACAAACTCTGGTTATAGCTACACGCACCACAATTATTGTAATAGGTTCATAATAAAGGAGGACCTTTAACTGGTCCTCTGCTGTTTTATACTATTTCTGAATTTATAACGCATATGCTTTAATACGGTTGTCTGCTACTGTGATTAACAATTATCGTGGAACATGAGCAAATTCTAAGGATCAGATTAATTCCATAAAACACATAGAAGTAAAACATGTTTGCACCTTAATGTGATCAAATAGATACATGAACCACTGCAATGTGAAATTATATCCCTTGACAAACGGCACATTTACCTATGATAAACGTGTCATGAACAAGAATGTTTAGCATAATTTGATGCATATAAGTGTTATTTTGACTGATTGTGCCTTAAATCTTCACTTCTTCGGTTCCAGAGCAAAATCGAAAAACGGTGGCCGATCTTTACGTGATAAGTTGGATAAAATTGGCTTAAACTTACCTGCTGGTAGACGAAAAGCTGCTGCAGTGACGCTGTTGACTTCGCTGGTCGAAGGTTAGTTTTGGCTCCACAGATTTTATCGAAATGTAAATATATCGGTGAAATTTCGTTTGGTTTGCCACTAAGTAATATCTCATAAATAATGGGTTATCCCTAGCTAAAGCGGAGCTGAATTCGGGAATAGGCAGACTGAACAAAATTTCTAAACAACAACAAAATAGTATGGAGTTTGCACCTCAAGATTCGTGCTATTTGCAATCAGTTTATAATGGCGGTTTGAGTAAGATGATTGTGATTCGCTACCATTAAGATACAAAGGTCAAAGTTCATTCTGGATGCAGCTATTGGATTCTGGTCAATTCGTCTGTAAGTTTTGTGGCGAGTCAAATGATGTTATTCGTGTTAAATTTTTCTACCGTCAAGCTTGTATGAATGATTTTGAAATCAACTTATCATGGATTTCCCTTAACTGTCAACAGATTTTACACATGAAAATGTTTTGATTCCTTGTATCAAATTGGATGTTGAAGTGTTGTAATAAGTGCATTATTATTGGATAAAACCATGTGGTATCTAGTTAATCTGTGTGAATTTTCAAAGAAAGCGTCCGGTTTTAGGATATTGAACCGGAACTATAATCAAGTGACTTTATATCATCACGGTTACTTTTGTCACAGGCTGCCATAAAACCGATTCAACTGAATCCGTTTTTTATAACAGTTTGCTTATATGCAGTTTGATTTGCAATTATTACCAACAGATTATGCAAGCGAGGAAAAAGTCATTTCCACGTGTTCTCATCAAACGTCCATCGCTGAAACGCCCACCAGACTTACGACCCGTTGAATTTCACGCTTCGTTTGATGCTGCGAAAACACGTGTTGATGAAAGCGCGTGTGGGTTTAATACCAGTCATTAATCGCCGATTGCAATTTCACGTTTGAGAGCGTGATAAATTTACGTATAACATTTTATAAGATAATGGCGATAAGTGAAAATAAATTTAAATGGATCTGGTATGTGTAGTATCGTTCAATAGAACTACGAATAAAAGAGTTTTGAAGATTTTGCGAACCATCTAGGCGCATAGGTTTGAACTCACGCAGGCTATTCTGTTTTGCGTTTTAATCCACTTAGGACATCGATATTATGAATTTTACGAAAAGTTATTCATATTAACAATTGTTTCGTGTATAAACGACGAGAGCATTTGATAACCTGCGCAATTTCGGTCAAAAGTTTAAATACACCACTTATCAATTTTCTTTAATAATTTAGTGGAGTAAATTATGCTATCGCTCGACTGTTGCTGAGTATTATAACGCGTCACATTATTAAGCACGGTTAAGAATTGTACACTAATAAATTATTATCGTCTGTTGCGTAATTTTAGATTTTTATTGGTTAAAGTTCGCCTTCCGCTCAGGGTTAATAAAGTATAGGTAATAAGAAATTCAGATTCAAACTTTTGGGAATTGTAAGTATCAGGAATATTAATCTTTTGAACTAACTGCCTTCACTGAGAGTGTTTCTCAGTGATCAAGCTTGACGTGAATCTTTCAAACATTTTGAAATGAAGAAATTATAATTAGCTATTTCGGAACAACACAGAAACCTCATCGACGGTCCCACGCCATTTTCCCGTCATGGTAACCGTTTCGTAGTCCGACTTCCGTAACACGAAACTCGACAGTGTGAGATCTCTCGTGTTTGGGGCATATTTCTGCTTCCAGTTACCAGGTGGGAGGGAACAAAGTCAAAGCTGGAAAAGTGATCTTTTGCGTGTCGGGCATTATGCGGATGAGAGCAAAAGATCTAAGCAAACTGAGCAATCCTGTTGAGATTGTTGGAAGTTAATTACTGAGGGTTCAGTGTGAACGACACGTGCTGTAATCGGAACAAGAAATAAACCGAATATTTTAAATTTTAATTTCACCGTTTTTAGTTGAATGGCAAAGGAGCCGTTGTTTTGGCAATAAAATGGAGGTAGTTTCAGAAAGTATGTTTTTCAATGATGAAATGAATTTAAGAATTGAAACTTCAGAAATTAGGGTCAAAACTACCTGAACCGGATCAATGTTATTTCTGCACTGGGATGAATCGGCATTCAAGTCTTGTATGGGCCTTTTAATGAAGATAGTTTCCAAAACATACAAAAATTGCATTTGCCCTGTACTTCATCCCAATTCTGACACAATAAGCAATCGCAACATAACGCTTCAACGCATTAGCTGTCGATAATGTACGAATGCATAATTTTTAGCAATTACAATATGTACAGCCTGTACCTAGACGGAGATTTAATATCGTTTCGCAGCATTTAGAATTATCAAATATAAATGATGAAAATTGCGACTGGAATCCATTAAATTTGAGGACAAACATTATTAAAATTTTGATGTATATATTAAACTGGATTTGAATTCAATTGTTGCAATTAATCTATGCTACCAGTCATCTACGTCGAAGCAAAGACACTCGTATTCCAACAAAACTATGTCATAACGAGAACCTTCTTGTGTGATTATAGAACTTGTAGTCTATTTTAACTTATTACAAGATTTCATGATAATCAGCTATAAGGCACTTTTCGTACGCTACCTGCTTCTTTTCTCAGTAGACGATGATTCTAATTTGTCTAATCTATCATATTCTATCTACAGCTATTAACCATAAATAAACAATTAATTTGCAATATTTTAAAACTACCCGTTTAAGAATATTTTTAGTTTCACTACGTAACTTGTCATCCGAAAAAAAGTTGAACAGTCTCGAGCTACGGCTACTGCATAGTCACTTGTAGGCGCATGGGTGTGAAGAACCTCTGTTGTGCAGATAACGCATTTTTAAATGGATTTGTCGCCTGTATTGAGTTGAATGATGACACACCTTACAGTCCTGCTGACATTTATATTAACATTATTATTTATCGCATTTATCTTGGCCGGCGCTACCTAATAGTTGCTTAGACCACGAAAGTCCATAACTGCATGACATTTTTCTGGGATCTGGTTTAAGATCTCACACATTTCTACAACTAAGTTTAAGGGTTTTATTGCAAGAACGATTTTAATTAGCTATTCACACTGGAACTAATTAATTTTTGGGGATGCAATTCTGCAATGAATGTCAACGGAAAAGAATTAATGAGATACAGCGATTTCCTCGTTCATTTATGTTTAGCGATTAAAATAGACAAAAATTACGTCACGAGAGTGGATTTCGTGCCAAACAATTCTAATTTGTGAATCTGATTAGATAATATGGAATATTTCATTACCCTACGTAATTTAAACGGATTATTTATGAGAACTCTTTGATTGAAGTCTCTCGGATTGTGCGACTTCGTTTGGCGTTGAAATAAGTTTATGGGTTGTTTTTATTATATTTTCACATACTCATCAGTAGTATGTTTACTGATATAATTATGCCCCATGACAAATTTTGTTTCGAAATACTTTACGTTTTTTATCCCATTGTGACGAGTTCAATCTTTTTCATCAAAATTATTCATTAGCATATTGTATTAAGAAACAAATCACGTCATTGAGGCATTATAAAATGTGTCGTTTTATGCATATTTTTTTAAACAAATATGAGAATCATAAGTAAAGTTTTGTGGTGCTAATATCCCCGCAATTAAACTGCACAATTATTTTCTGGATGTTTTCCATCGTATAACGATCCATTTATTATACTAGCTTTCAAAAATAACCTTTATTTCAAAGTAATTTAAGGTAGTTGACGATTTAATTGCAACCAGATTAACACAAATGTTTAATATATACAAATTGAAATGCGAGTAAAGGAATATTATACACTATAAAATCAAATTTTAAAGTGTATAAAGACAAAAAGTAGAATGATTAGTTGAAAGCTCATACAATTAAGTTTTGAATTCCAGTGAGTTAGTTGAATGAGTAACGGCAGAAGGTAAACTGTTCATATTCAACCTGACACGGGTATAATAAAAATAATTTTTTACGCGGGAATGGAGCACCAACAGAGTGTAATCATGATTTCGTTCGTTTTTAAGTATCTTTTCGCATAAAATGTGCTTCTGATGGATGGTTTGGTTTATGAAGTATTTCACAAGGTAGGTTAGAGGTTTCTGTGATTCCTCGACGGTGGAAGTTGAACAAATTTGAATAAGTTATTCACTCTGTCCACGACTGGTTTTGCATGTCGGAACTAGTTCCGTTGAGCGATGATAAATCCGCTGTATAATTTCTATATTATTCTGAAGCCAATGAAATCAGATCTGCGCAGCGTATTCCATGACCGGCCTGAGGTATTTATCCATGATTCGTATCAGTCGATATATTGTAAACTAGATTGTTTTGTAAAGGCAGTGGTTGTTTGCCTATTGGAGCATATTCAGACACCCAAATATTTATCGTCAATGCAATTTTCAACATCGTGAAGGCCTATCCTTTAGGTCAAATCCATTTGCTTACGCCTACTAAGCGAGATAGCATTTATTGAAATTAAAAGTCAGTATTTCCTTCAACTACTATCAAGGTCTTTCAGTAATATGCAGTTATAATGTAGATTTTTACGTTGGCGAAGAACGATGTGTTACAGCGAACCATTTTGGATATCTTATCAAAGTAAACGAGAAAGAAGATGGTAACACTGAATTAGCCATGGAGATCTTCTCTAGTGAATGCAGTCGATCTTGGCAATACACCATCGGCACATAAATTAGAAAAAAAGAGAATATATGATTTTTTTAATTTTTTTAGGCATTATGTTATTTTAGTCTAGAAAAATAATATTACATTTCGACATTTCTCATTGTAACTCAACCAAAGGATAACTCTAATTTACCTTTAGGTGAAGCCGTAAGACTGGCTCGCGATTTCGGCTATCTATGTGAAAATGAATTCCCTCACAGAGCTTGTGCGGAGTATCTCACTCGTAGCTCCATTCGAGCTGGCATGTCAGAGCTACAAACCAAACGCTCTCAGCTGATTACGACAAGGTTGGTTTTCACGTTTCAATGTACCAACTAATTTTTTGACGTTATCCCGACAGGGATTTGCGTGTTATATATAGGTTAACTTGAGTTTGACCATAAGTGTTTAGCTTAAACCTGTGAAATCTAGTTAAGTATGTTTGTGCTTTAACCCACAGTCTCCGTTAATCAGAGATCATTTGTATGCTATTTCATCGAATGCAATTAAATCATAGTTTCGGAATCTAATAAAATTTCGTGATTAATAACATCGTTTGATATTCAAGCAACCATAGGTTTTTAATCAAACAATTGCCCGAAAATTATTTGCGTTCGCATGATAAACGACATATGTACTGATCAAGTTGAAGAAAGCTTCAAACTTCAGCTTCAAACACTTCAGTAATTCCATGTAGTCATCGGATCACTTTGAATGAGCGTACGCCATAAGCTAATTCACGCCTCTGTGTGCCAAAGAGTATCAACGCAGTTTCAAGCCTCTGAACAAATGTGAAACACGGTGCTCTAATATAATAATAAAAATCATATCAAGATCACCTACTTCTTCTTTTATTTCAAAATCCGAATCGTTTAAAAGTTCCACAAATAATTCGGGAGTAGTGGAGATATGAATTTGTGAAATTGAAATATACATTCGACCCTTTTAGCCACCAGGTTTATACTCGCGATAACTTCATAACGGAAGTTCAATAAAAAGGATTCGGGACACTAACAGTTACTTTCTAAACCTTAAAATTATTTTTATAATTTATGCAATCGTTTCTTCTAAACTAATAATTAGGCTGTAACATTTGAGAAATTCAAAATCGCACTCTATTGGCACTGAAAATGATGCGAATTCAATCTTCTGATCTGAAAAACCTTTTGATTCACCTTAATATATTTCATGTGATAAATATTCGTAATGTTTATTGATGTAGAAGAGCTTCCAACCTAACAAAAATAAATAAATTTACTATTTGGTAAAATGAACCCTTTTTGCTGTTCGTTCTTAGACAAGTCCTCGGAGAACTGATCGCAATGTTCGGCAACGATCAGAGTCCACTCAGCTCCAATCCACTACCGCCCAATCGACATTCAACTCCACTGGACTCAACCACGCAACGCTCGTTAACCCATTTCAGTCACATCACTCACGGATTCGGAGGTTTGACATTGCTCACCGCCTTGAACACATTCCAATTAATCTTGGCTGACGCGCTGAAATGTCTCGACAAGGACCGGACATCATTAACCGGGAACAACTCACAACTGGTAAACAACAACAACAACAACGCAACCTACTCTCAAATGTCTCCGATCAGTTCGCACTCTATGGGTGCTCGTAGTATGCACATGACGAGCAACTTTAGCGAAATGTTGCCACTGAATGAGCCACGAGGAAAGGCGTACAACGCGTTGGAACATCGCTCTGTAGATTCCGCGCAAATCCAGCAAGGATCAGTTATATAAGGAATGTAATCCACAGGGATGTTTCCAAAGAATGGATCTATTCTTCCCTTTTTTATAAACTACTACCGATGATGCATCGAAATCAAAAATGTGTTACCTTTATGAAATCGTGTTCTTGTGTAGTGAGATGTAAAAAATAAACTACTGTACAGACATTATATATTAGTTTTTCCCGAATTTTCACGTGAACGGTTCCGATCGAGATGCAAAGACAAAAATATGCTAAACTGCCGTTGCACCAACACTGAGGACTAGATCTAAAATGGACAGTTGCGCAGTGCTAATGTCTAATATTTCGCCAAATTTATGTTTGACTGAGTGTAAAAGATGATCTATTTAGCAAAGAGGTGAGGTAGGTTTAAGACTCATATGACTAGTAATTGGAAACATTACATTTCTATGGCGCAATTCATGGCCTATAATAAATTGAGGCCAAATGGATTTAGATTTTGTAGACGATGCAATCAATTTGTGAGATACTTATTCGTTTTAGTCTAAAATGTGCGTTTTCCTCCTACTCATTTCATGTTTTAAATTATTTTTTTTCAGAACACATTTACGAGTCGAGCAGAATTGGTGTTTTCGCTGTAGTTAATTATTTTAACATCCACTCATATATATGAATCAATTTTACAGATGAACAACACTCAACATTGCGCCCAAATCATTGAAGTAGTATATTAAGTTTTATTGAAACTAATCGCAATATTTCGTATAATCGGTTGCAGTTCAGCATGAATCTTTCGCTCAATTTGAAATTTTCTAATTCTTGACGTTAAACAAAGTCTGTTTTTGTCTAGCTTTTGCGTTGAAACAGGCGAAGTATCAAGTTGTGCTTGTGTGCCACTGTTGGATAAGGCAGGTACGACCAACCTGTTCAATCACATGAGCCCACACTCATTTAGACAAGGTTTAAACCCATGACCATGAACAAAAAGTTCATTTCGTGGGGTGTATGTGTGACGGAGATGCATGAAAATGAGCTTTTTCGTTCAAGGTGAAGTATCATTTAATTTGTTTTACACAGATCCTATTTAAAAGTCTTTGTAGTACAACGGAAGTTGTTCAAACATAATGATAGGTAAACAATTTTATATTTGGAAGTCATCAAACAATCACGTCCAGAGGTCCATAAGTCCAAGTGACTGAAGCACGGTGTTTAAACATCGATTTAGAAAAAAAACTGAGCAAGCGGTTGGCAGTTAAGATTCCATTTTCAAAGCCAAATAACATGACCATAATCTTTGCCTTGGTTAATTTAAAATACTGATAAATCTGAAAAGTCCCATTTGAAGTTTCGTCTGAGCTAACCATTTCACATTAGTGCATTTCAAGTACTGGGTTCCATTTCTCATTCATCGCAAAACAATAGTGCTGCCATTATTCGCACTAAATTTATCGCTGATAAATCATCCATATGTTCTGAGTATCTTCACGAACATGATTGTCAACTAATTTGTTTGGAGAACGAGCAAATCGAAATAGTTGTTTCAGTTTTCAAAAGTTCACGATTCAAACTGTACAAAAATGTGAAATTACACCGATAAGAGGTAAGCGAATTCGAGAAAATCTCCCAAACGATACGATTCCACGCATCATTTGCATGTCCAACACCGCGACATTGACGGTTGTTCGTGAAACGTCATTTCTATTCTCTCCGACGAATTTGTCGTGTCTGAAGTTTGCTCATCCCCATCCGAATCTACCAGATTGGGATCCTCCTTGTTTTTCCTACGAGCAAGGACTTGAATGTGACTGGACACTTGTTTCCGAGTTCTTGTTTTCCCGGTGCGTAATTTGATGTATCTCGCTATTAGTTCATTTCGACCTGAATAAATTTCAAAAGCAGGACGGAAAACGTAAATTTAATCAGTAATTTCTCCGACTTACATTTGCAAATGTCACAATTAGGATTCCCTAGTACTAGTTATCAGCTTTTCTCTTGAAATAAGCCAATTTGTGGTGATATTTCTCAGTCTAAATATAACTAGGACTACTCTTTTTGCTTTAAGTGATTGGCCACCAATTTATTTTCACGATATATTGTAGAGCTCAAAACAACGTGACCATGTAATTTGGCTGAGCTGCGTTGAAAGACAAGTAACAGCAGGCGTTTTGTATAACCAAAACTAAACGTAACAAAATGTGATTAATTTCAGCAACCAATTTTGTTTAGAATGGACCAACGACTAACACTAGCCCACCAAACCGGTAGATCTTGCAATTGATAAAGCATTAAGAACGGCAACACCTGGAGGTTAATCCCGTGAGACGGATGGCGTTAAACTCGCTACTCTTTGTTTGCCGCCTGATGCTTTGAAACACAATCCTTCCAACTCACACAAACACGTCTGCCCAATCACGAACGATCTTTGTTTAGTTTTCCCAGACACAACCATAAATTCTGTTTGTGGTTGAGCAACAAATGGTGTCATCGTGTGATGTCAGCCCATTTCCCAACATTCGGAACAGGGGAAAAATCGATAAACGCAAGAGATTGATTTCCGGAAGCTGAAATAATAATTAATGGAGATGTCCAAGGTTTTATTTGCAAGCTATGATGAACCTTGTGTCAAGAGCCCTAGTTATCGAATCTAATTATAATAAATAAAACAAATGGTACAAACCTAAAAATTTTAGTAAAATTTTGAACAAATCGATTAAATTTTGTCTGCAGCGTTATCTAATATTTTTAATGCACTTCGAATACTTTCGTAAATACAATCAGCGAGATTATTGTAAATTACCTTTGCCTGAAACTCAAATTTATATAACGAATTTAACGACAACCGATGAAGAAGACAAAATTTAATGAAGTACAAAGTATAATGTTACTCACATCCCATCTAATTTCTGGATATGTGCCGTCACCTGGTGGAGACAGTTAGATTAGTTTCTGTGAACCCTGAAACACTGGAAAAGTTGCTAAATTGTACTACAATACCACTGTTAAATAGGGTTTGCCGTACAAAAACCGCGTTGTTCTTATACAGACGCAAGAAGTGATTCTCGGTTAACCGCTCAAGACGCTTAGAGATGGCCGAAATGTATGTTCTTGCTCACATCTATCGCACCTAAACACCACAATTAATTTTTTTCAATATGTAAACCTCAAAAATCATATATCGGAACAAAGCATAGCGGGGTGTATCCGCATATCCTTATCATAACTGGCTCTTATTTTGTAGGCAAACATAAACTAAGTTAGATTTCCTGGTGAATGTACGGAGTTTTTAGAATAATAAGTTTAAAATTCAAGTAAGGTGATCGCTACATTAACGTAGCCACTCGTCGATAATACGAACTACCCGTTCCCAGCTTGACTGTCACTGATAATTTTATTATGTATGTGTCTGTTTCCTTTGTATTGCGCTCATCGAACCGTTTCCAGTCTTCAGAGACTTTTTTTGGAAATTTTAACACATTTTTGAAAACGATTTCACTGGATTACTGTATTAACTCACGGTAAGTATCTTAATTCACTATACGTGTTATTTCATGAACTTATTTATTTTAATGATGAATTATTTCATTTTTATGGATAAATATTCAATAGCTATAGTGATTGTGAACCTAAAAGCTTTTCGTTGCCATAAATTATTCAGTCTTGGAATGTGAACTACTGGTGCAAAAGTGGATTGTTTTTTCTCCTGTTTATTTGACCTTGGAGAGGATCTTCAATTTTACATGAACTCATTTACTTGGATCAGAATCAGAGGTTGATTTCGTCTAATTAGTTTCTATCTGGAATCGATTTGTCGAAAAATCTTGCCGTTGAATTGAAATGCTGAGTAGACTTGTTTACCGAAAGAAAACTTTGTCTGGGCAGTATACACATTTCATGAGTGCCGTTCCAGTGAAGATTAAACGAAATCTGGTGCATAACCTATTCATACGAGCAGCTTGAATTTGCTACTTGCACTTATACGCTATTTTCTAAGTCAGAATCGCCTAATGACAAAAATAACCGCACCAATTGTTATGAAGAAAACATTGTATCTTTAAATTCAATTTCAAGACGACGCATCGAGCGACTCCTTGACACGAAATCTCAAGCGAATAGTGAACCGAACTTTCACCTCTGGGAAAGCTCGATAAACTTCACCAGCGAACCAATATTCAGATAGCAGCTTAAAGACACACTACCACGTCAGGCAACCTCAATGTGTATTTATCAATTTACCTGTTCCTAGGGTGCAGGATACATCGGCCGTATCACACGAAAACTGTTAGAGCTAATGTCTGAACGTCACTCTTTTTGGCTGTTCTAAGAAGGTGACTAGATCGATTCTAGCTCACTTGATTGACAAGGGGCACCGAGTAATGCCTGAAAAGGCGTTCTCAGTCATTTACACGGTTCCTCACAACGTGACTCGAAACGTTAGCTGGAACACCTTGCGGATAGCTGACTGCAATAAAGATGTTTAGACCAAATTTATGCCTCCAAAAACGACTAGATCGAGATATTTCCTTGTCTTGGCCCACATTCATATCGACCAGACAATTTTAAGTAACAACGCGTGACATTGAATTTTGTTTATTGGTTGAAGTTGATCAGATATATTTCTATTTTCTTACGCATGTATTGTAAAGCTTGATGAGAAATACCAAAAAGAAATTCCTTCGCTTTTATCGAATGGTTTGCTTTCTAATATAGGAATTTTTAGTCAAATCCTCAAGATAAAATTTTCCGTATAGATCCATTTATCTGCCTCCACAAGTAGCATGCACGCATTCAAGATCGCTTTGGTTGAATTGAGGTAAAATGTATTTCTGGATAAGGGTTCACATATTGGATATAGCAGGTTTCCTTCGTCAATAGATCAGTCTTGGTTCTCTTCAAAATGCTAGGAAATCGTTCCAAGCACAATGGGAGATATTTCGGTCAAGATTAATTTTATGAACTAATTCGGGTGTCATCGATTATCAATTATCGTGGTGGGGTACCTTAACATTATTTTCTTACCACGAAGTTGAGCCCAATTCTTCTTGTCCCACTCAGTAGAAAAAATGAAGGAGTTCAATGTACACTTATTAAAAAGTTTATCATCCACCACTTTTAGTCATGCTTCCTGTCCTGATTATTACACTTGGTCTGACGACTCTTTTGTGTCAGAAGCGAAATGTTACCAAAATATTTCTATAATCAAATGCATACAATTTTTTTCATTATGGCTATACTATCGTTCCCAAAAATATTTTAGTTAATTGACATCTATGGTTCATTGATAAAAACTTGAGAAAAAGTCTTTAAGATCTCAAATAAGATGGTTAATTTGGAAAGATTATGTTCTCAGTTTGTTTTATTTTCCTCTCATTATCGCGAAGTGGTTATTTAAATAACCGTCGCAAGTGTAATTCGCGAAACACATACGGTATCAAAACTCACATTCACTTACTGCATTTGAAATGCATAGTATCACTAATGTAGTATTGTTTAGTACGCAAATGGAAAGCTCATCATTTCGAGATATTTATGGCCGATAGAGCAATATAGTACTATTTTGATGAAATTAGAAATAAAATTTACTCGGGTACGGTTGAGAATAGCTAAGTGACAGGGACTCAACGATCGTGATTGATTGGTTATACACTCCAAACCTATCATACACTGCAGTCTTTTGATAAGCGGTTATTTGTATAGCACTATCAAAATACCTCACCAATTTGCTGTTTAGTTTTCAGGTGGAATCCCATGCTTAGTGGTTTCAAAAATTAACCGAATTTCAAGCCAGTTCAAGGTGTACAGTGATTACATTTTATAACATTGTAGCATTTAAACTTGTAAGCCACTGATGTATAAGGCTTGATGTAAATGGGTTAAAACCATCTACACGCAGTTGAACATGTTGACCGTGTCAACCTTATCCAACATTGGCTTGTAAGCCCAATTGGTTTACCATTCTTCCATGGTTTCAAGCGCACGCGGATCCCGATCATACTGTCCCTACCTGATGAGTGCAAACAGCATGAAACCGGTAGTTGCTTATGTGTGTGTGATAGAAAATGCATGTATTAAGATTTTAAACTCCTGGAGAGTGAATTTAATTAGCTAAAGGCAGTTAAACTTTACGAAATAATCAATAAAAAATTATAATACGTTTGTGTAAATAGATACTAATAAACTAGCGTTAATCGGAAAATAATAGTTCGATCCAGACTGAATCAATAGCAAACAATTCCTATCGTAATTTTAGTTGCAAGTTAGAAACATTTGCCTCAAAAAGGGAGAGCAATCAGCATAGAGGTCGATAACCATGACTAATGTTAGGTACGGAAGACTGCTCGAATGCTCAAAATGGAGATATCTTAATAATTTCACAAATTAATATTGATCACTTACCAAACATTTTCCCCTCGTCTGATAAGATAATTTTTCTTCGTCCACAGGGTGGATAAATGATGAGCGCTTCATGGAAGCTCTGCTCAATATCTGATGTCCATACGCTGTCCTTGGTGGAGCCGTATAATTTGTCTTCCGTCAAAATTGGTCTTGTTCGGTCGTGTTGAACAGCAAGAGATTTTGTTTGGTTCAGCTTTATAGTACGATTCATTATACACCTTAACGCGTCAATTTTCAACGTAAAGCTGGAAATTATTCGATTACAAATTAAAAAAATAACATTCATGACGTAGAAAGTCTATACAGAGTCCATTTTACCTAGAAGCAAAACAATTGATTAGTGAACTGCTTAGCACTAATAAGATGGTTGTAGTTCTAGTCTATGACAAAACCGTTTGGATATTGTCCTTGAAAAATGATCCAACCATGTCTTAGGCGAACCATCTTACTTATAATCCATCTTTTTAATATTATAGTAGTACATTATTAAAATTTGTTGTTTTTCTAGGGTGTTCTGAACAAATGTTTTGATTTGCACTGTTGTGTTTTCGTGTAAACTGGTTCAAGAATTTTGATTTTCATTCTACTGTGGAGCAAAATAAATATAAATCCTCATTTTAATACTAACTCCAACGAAGCACAGAAGAGTGAAGTTCAATCAGTTGTAAGCCATGTTCGGACGAAAACTGGTTTTTGTAGCAGATTACGGTCACAAAGCCTGCACATATTGGCAAATGTGCCTGACTCCAAATACACAATTAAAATTCAAAACGAAAACAGTCCAAAAATATTCCCGATCGCATAGCACCTTCTCAAGTGGTAAAACTCGATCATCTTATGAAACCGCCACAAATGGCATCATAGCCTGGCGAGGAATGAAAACAAGGTCGGCCATGGAAACCATCAGAGTGATGGAACAGCTAAAGTGGGTAACAATATATTCGAAAATACCTCGAGCAAACCAAATAATACCACACTGAGACATCAAAGTTCGCCACTTAAACAACAAAAGCATTTCAACCTAAATTAAATCAATTACAAGCCAGATGGTAAAATGTGTGTTGATTTTGCTACAGCGATCATTTTGAAAACGGATACTTGCAGATGGATTGATGTAACTCCTTATTCCGGGTTTCGCGTGAAGAGTTTGATTTTTGTTTCACTCTTAACGCTAACCTTAAAAAATTTGAACAAGTTTATTTTTCCTGCATTCTAAACAAGTCTGCAATACGATATATAAAAGCTTCATTGCATTGTCCGTTTTCAAAATATTATATTATATATATATATATATATATATAGAGAGAGAGAGAGAGAGAGAGATTACATGGTTGTCATTTATTCGAACAATAAATCTTTAGTCATTTTTATTGAAAAAATGTAAATTTGTTAGCCTTTGACGAGAAACTTTGAATTATCGAAGCAATTTGTAGCAGATTACGGTCACAAAGCCTGCACATATTGGCAAATGTGCTAAGCCAAACAAAAATATTAGAACATGGTTTTTTACTCTGATCCGATAGTGCCTCATAATTGACCCGAATGCATCATTCACTCATTAAAACGGTAATGTTCTTTCGCAAGATATCCATCAATCCAACAGTAATTCAATTAATTGCAACCAAGAACACTAAATGATAGCTCTCATCACGCAACCCAGCATCGCTAGCGGACAAAGAATTTAAGGATTAACGGTGAGTATCAATATTCTGTGGCATTTTGCAAACAAGCACTGATGGTGTCTAGATGGATCATTATTAGAACTTATGAGTGAACTAAACATAGCAAGAATGTTTTTCTGTTCTGTTGCGTGAGAGTTATATATGATCTTCTTGCAAAAAACTCTTTAACCGATTCTGAATTTTCTGTCGTTATGTAGTCGCTGGTTTATTAATACCGATGAATTCTCGTTCATACAATATGCATTTGAATATATGCAATATGAATATATTGCAGACGTGTTATGGTAGATCAACATGCACAGAATACGACAGCTATAGTTCAACTGAAGATATGCCAATAACTCGTGTTAAACAAGCCTGGTATGGCATGAATAGGCTTAGGCCATGAGCATTATACTTGATAATTTTGGCGATAATCCAAATCCAGACTGAGTGATCCAACCAGACCCATAACACAGTGTTATGTTCTGCATATTTTATGTCCGATAATCATGCTCAGTGAACGAATTTGATTTGATTTGATTTGATTTGAAGAACTATTTGAACTTTTCAATAATTTTTATTCTGGAACTTTGTAACGATGAATGACAATGGAATTTTTAATAATATTTCATCATCAATTAATGCAAACATTCAGACTGCTTAACCAACGGCTGGATATTATAAAAGAAATAGAGTGAAAGACGTTTTGCAAAATTTGAACTGTCTCCAGTTGATGACGGCAAACAGCCAGAAAGCGGTAGTGTTGTGTAAGTGATGGGAATGTGAGCACCACACTGTATAAGAATTGATGTTTCTTCTAATTGAAAATATATTTTACTTTTATAAAATTTACATGGATGCTTTATTAAATAGAAAACCTCGTCTTATGTACCGAATTCCATTTTTGACTGTTATTCGAAACATGAATCCATAGCTAAAAACCTGCAAAAAATTATTATCTGGAAAACACTGAGAACCCAAGGAAACCTCTTTCTGGGAACAAAAATCTGAAAAATCTATGTCGCGCTACCTTATATTGTCTCGTTGATATAATGCTTTCAAAATCCAGAAATTTCAATCAGAAATTTTATTATTAGACCAGATTCTGATTAATAACTAAATCGGATGCCACTCTGATGTCTAGGAGCATCACAAGATTTGATATCCAGAGTGCAAACTGTTTCGAGAATGAATGACTGTAAAAAGCGATTTATAACATCTATTCTGTCACATCAATCAGATCAGTCATTAGGAAAATGTTCTTGTCGTTTGGCGAGAAATTAGTAAAATAAAATGTAATGCCAACATTGCGATATTTATTGAAATATATATAATGTTCAACAATAAAAACATTAAAAGTTTCAATTAACAAGAATAATAGGCATTCTTTCAAATTCATGTGCTTTTGTAGTAATTGTGCGGAAGCGGAAAGCCATCTTTAAATACTGCTGACAGTAATGTTGTTGAAACAATTTTTTGCTACGTTAAGAAAATGAAGATTTGCTTTGGATCCCCAATTCAGTGATAGACTTTCTGAAAATTACAAAAAATATCGACTAGAAATAAGAATGCTCGTAATTTCGCTGCACAAATGACACAAACTCCATTTTAATAGTGTTAACCTATTTATTTGCAAGCAGACGTAAAAATTTTTGTATTACAGGCTAAACAATTTAACGGATTCCACAGAAGTGTAAAAACTATGAAATGCCTCAAAATTTGATATTTGTTATCTTGGTTTCATTTATTTCTAAATAAAATTATTGAATACAAAATGTCATCAAGAGTAGTTGCTCACAGTATCGGTTTCACGATATAATCCATGAGTTATTTTTATTAACCATTTCAATAATGAAATGTAGCGAGATTCTAGATGGTCAAAGAAGTTTTCTTCCGTCTAGATGACAGCTTGAAATGTAGTATGTAAATGGATAATATGAGAAGAGTGTTAACAAAATACTTACAGCTATTTAGTTTTAACTCGAATATACATGCTAATGAATCAAAACATTGCATCTTTTCTTTGCGTTGAAATCAAATGTCAAAAATCCCTGATTTCACATTTGTATATTGATAAAATTGATATGCTTGTTCGATAAAAGATTTTCGGAATCAATATTTTAACAATGATGTAAAAAACGGTAAGTGCATTTAAATATTATTATTGAGGTTTATGACAAAAATTCATTATTTAAAAAGGATGATTTATGGCAGAAAACATTAAACAAAAATAACACTGAAACTGATTTATATGTAACTTATGAACCACAATTATGATCCAAATAGCGCATTGAACATAATTTACAGAAGAATAAATATTTCTCTTCATAATATCCCTTACATAATTCAACCTCTAGTGATAGGTGCTGCTGGGTTAATGTAAAACATACGAAAAAAGATTGTGGTTTTGAAATGCGTAGTAATTGTATTCAAGGTCATTTTACTCTTGGAAGGACAGAAGGACGTTTAACTTTTCAATCGTTAGAAGAAAAATCTTTCATCATTGTCACGATCATAAGAAATAAAGAACGAAACCATGAATGTCTACAGCGCAGCCTGTTGCCAAATTTCGCGTTTTTGCGCAATCACGATGCATTTACAATGTTTCAATAGTTAATGGCTAATAGATTATAGTGGTAATAAAAGCTTTTAAGATACCACTGGGTGGTGTGTATAGAGGGTCGCACAAAGCGTGTTAAAAAGCATACATGATGAGAAAAGACGGAGGCAAATAGGCTTTATAGCGGGCCATTTTCGCGTATAGCATAATCCTTGATTGGACATTTGTGGCTTTTTTGTAGGGAGAAGTGTCAGCTCAGACACATTTCCATCACGTCCAACAGTGCATGACCGACTTACAGACGGTTGCTTTGGCGTCAACAACGTTAATCCTTGTAAGCTGAGGAGAAAAGACTGAAAAAAGTGTTAGTTAATTATGGCTATGTGAGTGAAATGCAAGTATAGTGGGGTAGATCGGAATGGCAAAAGATAAACGAAAGTCACTTGGAAATTGATTGCCTTAGGTGTTTGTCTAGGCGTAGTTTGAACGAGGACAGTGACTCTACACCTACCACCGCCGGTGGGAGAGCGTTTCAGACAAGGCATATGGAAGGGGTAAGAAATACTTTCGACGGTTCAATCGGCTGTTCTGATGAGCTATCTTGAGATTGTTCCCACGATGATTGTGTCGATTGAATGGAGGCATCAGATACTTGCAAGGGTGCTGATTCTCAGTGAGAATGCTGAAGGTCAAAAGTAAATTTCCGCGGAGGAGTCGGTAGCGGATTGTGAAGGGGACGCTATACTACAGTCGTTCTTCGTAGGGCATGTTTTGAAGGCCGTTGTGGCTGTTCAAGGACGTTCATGTCTTGTTGGAGCCACGGATGCCACGCACTGACTGCATATTCGAGCTAAGGCGGATTTAAGCGGAGAATAGCTGTGGGAAGAGTCTTCTGTCAGAGCGTCTGAAAAGTCGCCTCAGAAAACCAACACTGTGGGTTGCGGTTCTTGCTGCCTTGTCGCACTGGCTGGAGCAGCCCAAGTCTTGCTGTACGATGACACCGAGTTCGCTTACCTGGTCAACATGGTGCAAACGTTCGTCATCCAAGTGATAAGGGTAACGAACAGAGTGTCGAATGGACAGAATGTGGCATTTAGTTGAGTTGAACGGTAAATTGTGTTCTAATGACCACTGGTAGGGGCCGTCGAGGTCACGTTGCAGGAGTTGATATTCGAAGCGAGAGATACGACGCCGAACCTTGAGTTTATCCGCGAAGAGTAAAAGTGAGCCTGATACGATCATCCTGATATCATTGTTGAATATAAGGAATAGAGTGGGTCCGAGTACGGATCCTTGTGGAACTCCACTGGTCACCAGGAAACAGTCTAAATAGGCGTCTTTGACGCGCACACACAATCTTTCAGAAATCGGCTGATCTACATCAACAATAGGTCGTCGATTTAGTAGTAGCGTAGCCTTTGAATGAGAATATGGTGATCTATAAAATGCTTTCGAAAAATCCAGGTATGCCACGTCCACTGCAACCCGGAAGTCCATGGCTTTGGTCCAATCGTCCCTGACCAACAGGAGGTTTGATAGACAGGTGTGTCCTGGCCGGAAACCATGTCGTTCATGATCGAGGATGTGATTTTCTTCAAGGTGGCATGTGATGGTGTCGACTATAATACTTTCCATGACCTTTGAGTGCACAAACAGCAAGGTCACCGGCGGTAATTAGCTGGTAAGGTGCGGTTGTCTCTTTAAAACCGAAGTGATCACGCCTTGTTTTTAAGTTTGTGAAAACTCGGCTGAGTCGAGTGAAAGCTGGAAATATAGCGCCAGATCGGTTGAGATATATACTGCGACTGCATTCAAATCTTTTGGGTGTATGTGATGTATACCCGGGGAGCTATTCTGTAGCACGTGGATCATTTTTTGGTATACGGCGTCGCAGCTAAAGATGATTGAGCTCAATGAAGGCACAGGAGACAGTGGTGCAGGTATGACTACGGACTGAGGGGCAGCGCGAAAGATGGGAGCGTACTGCGCGGTCAGATGACGTGGATAGACCCGAGGTTGGCTTGAGCGAAGGAATACCTGTTTTCACTTTCTTCCGAGTCTTGAGCTCCTTATATAGCAGCTTAGGGTTGTCTAGAAGTCTGAAGGTTAGCTGTTGTTGATAAAGGAATTGATCATTACGTTTGAGAGATGTACACTGGTTTCGCAATAACCTGTAGAATTCCCAGTTCTCTAAGGTGGGGCATAGAGAGAAAGTATGTCATGCAAGATTCCGTAGTGCTATCATTTTTCTGGTTCGGCTTTTAATTGTCGGTCGGTGGCGTTTTGTGGGTATTGCCTTCATCATCGATGATAGGTCAAGTAATGTGTGCCACCTTGTAACAAAAAATTCCAAGCAGTATTAAGCTGCGCATTATGTAGCAACTCCCACTTGTTCACGGCAACAAGCTCACGCAGTACCTTCTAGTTCGTATTCCTCCAGGTAGTGGCGTCCGGTATCCCCGAATAATGAGAGTACCATAGATAGTCAAATATAAGCACGGCATGATCAGCATGACCCAGTGGTGGTTCGATCGACAGGTTTTCGAATATCAGTTCTTCGTTGGTGAGTATCAGATCGAGGATGGGCTGGACCTGATGGCCGCAGTATCGTGTCGGTTCGTTGAAATGGCTGTACAATGGATGGGTAGCAATCAATTCGAATAAGTCACGTCCAAACTGATGGGTGGGCGAGCCTGACGATGCACCCGGAGAGTTGAAGTCTCCCATTATGAGGACATGTGTGAAGTGTTAAGAAAGTCGGATGGCAGCCAGCAAAGAAGAGAGAGAAAGAAGATAGATCATTGTCTTGGATCGCTTCACAGCGTAGTGCTTGATTGTAATACAGTAGGACACCTCCTCCCCTAGTCTTACGATCATTGCGGAATGACAGCATTGTTTAGGAGCATTAGTTCAATATTCAATATGGTAAGGATCAACCAGGTTTCTGTGAGGGCAATGAGATCAAAGGTTTTTGTCGAATGGAGCAGTTGTTATTCGAAAAATTTGTTCATGAATCCTCGGGTGTTCGTATAGCAACAGGACAGTGTATCGCGGTGGAGTTGGGCATCGTGAGGTGTAACACCTAGGAAGACGATCCGGAAGGGATCGGCTGTGGTAGCTTTTTTAAGGAGGCTGCTTTATATAATTCCGGCCGGTCGACCTCGGGTGTTGAGTTGGTAATTTAGGGCTCGTATCTAATCCGATTGGTATCGATAGGCGAACGAAGACGAATTTCTGAGGGAGTTTTCCATCGGTTCACATACCATATGTCGAGCGACAACGTGACCATAATTTCAGACTGGAATGTTATCTTCGTGATTCGGAGGCACTGCTTTTGTAGTTCGGTGAATTAGGTAGGCGTTTGAGCGATGTTCAGAGTGCGAGAATTCTGTATATATGGTTTTGCTGTTGGTTAGAACGAGGACGTGTTGCATCCATCGATAGGAGTAAATGTGGCTCCCAGATATGGGGATCAGTATGTACACGAAGTGACGCAGCAACCACTTCGGAGTAGCCAAGCTTGGTGGCCATCTTGGGGCAGATATTGACCTTAAAAGTATGAAGTGGTGATGAACAGGTCGCAAACATCGTTCCGAGTAGTTTCACGCATGCTTCCAGGGAAGAGATGATATCTTTCTGCTGATGGAGCAAAGTAAGTAGCGAGTGGATAATCGGTTTTTTTTCAACAGTGTACACAAAACCATTTTACGTTTGTGCGCTGTCGATTCTCTTTGAATTCTGACGTTGATAACCAGAAACAACGCGAGTGGAACCATGTGGATAAACTACTAGATTCAAGTCCTTCATATACGGCTTTGGAGCAGTCTCTCATGCCACAAATGTTATCGTCAATGTTTGCAAGAAATCGTCAAGAGCAGCATATCGTACAACATCTCAATTGAAAAATCTTCGGTTATTCTTGACGAAAATATGTCAATAGTCGTGTCCACGGTACATAACCTAGAAAAGAAGAGCGATTTCGTAACGGCTAAGCTGTCCACGGTTTTGAATATTTGCAAAATTTTAGAGCCTCTTACCATTCTACTTGACGCTAGTTGTCTGTTAGACTCTGATTTACTTCAACGCACGGGTCCATTCATAGAGTCGCTGACTTCAGAAATTTAGCAGCGTCGGAGCCGTGCCACAAATCTTATTCTTCTTAATATGGATGACAGACACCATTTAGTCGAGCTTAAAAAGTTGTATTTGTCGCGATTTGGCTTCCCCATAGACTCAGCATGTGTAATTAAACTCATAAAACCTTTTAATCTTTGTAATGCCCCTATCTTAATAAAATTTTACGACGAAAATTATGCTTCGCATATGAATAATGACCAACAACTCTTAAAACTTTTACCACAATTTTCTAATGTGTTGACGAAGCCTAACAACATACCTGTACAACGAAAGTGCCTTCGCAAGTCGTCTAAGCTGTGAAACACTCAACGGATATCGCCAACCTCATAGACCTGGATGTTGTTGGTAATTCCGCATCGGCTTCTGCACTCGAAACTCAAACATCTGATAAGGTTACTATGTAATGTGCCACCCCCCAACATTGATGCGCAATGTTAACATCTGGCCCTAAAAGCCACGTCCCCACTGATGGAACCATCACCGCAGGTTTGCAGCACTCAGCTCGACCTATAATTAAAACCAGTGTCTGGTTATCGCGTCTCTTGCAGGACAGCCACGTTTACATTCAACCTTTTTAGCTAGTTGTTAATCACAGTTGATTTTCTTACACCGTCACCTAATTGTCTAAGAGTTACCTAGCTTGAGGCGGGGGATAGCCGTCCAATGAGACCTAAAAATCTGTTCCACCGTCGAAAGCAGCCCCAGGCGCTGAGCTCTACGCCAGTCGAGACATAGATTTTAACCGGTATCTGGTGATTCCCGTGTTTTTATCCTTAGAAGCGAAATGGAGTGTCCTTTCCATTGGTGCATTGTGATGTACGTCAGGGCAGTTCAATTGGAGAACTAGCTGTTACCCATGCAGCAAGTGATTGCTCTCTACGTCGGAACCAATGGAACAGCTAGGCTGAAGCGATTGGACAACGATGCCGTCGCAGGAGTTGGCACGACGAAGTTGAATAAAACTTCGGACTGCCAAACAGAAATTCGGCTACGGATTTTTCGTCGAGGTTGACTTCTTAAGCCTTTTTCGTTATTGGATGTAGCCACAAGGCAGTAGAGGTTTAAAATAAGGGTTTCCCTTCCCCCAGGTGAACCGCCTTCATGGGCTTACGAGCTCCACCTTCCCAAGCATTCTGGTTTCGAGGCGCCAGTCAGCCGCCTCCGCCCTTACTCTTGTCAGTAGAAACAGTTCCGCCGGGTCACACGGGACCACGCGTGCAGGTTAGGAGCTGGAATCGGTTGTCAGAGGCTATCTGACACGCGTAACATTGGAACATTTTTTGAATTGGGAGCTTATCCCCAAAATCGCCCCGGCCGTGAAAACCATAGAACATTGGATAATAGAATCCGAATTATTGTGGTATCAGGGTATTAAGATTTTTATCCGCTCATAACATCTGAACAAGCTTATGTGATTGCTGCATAGCTTGAAAGCAAGCTTTTACAAAGAGCCGATTCTGTGATATTAGTACAATCCTTGATTCAATCTCAGACGCATAGTGCCTGGGTTTTACTTATTACAAGATTACTAACATAAAAATCATTCGCTTTGTGTTTGTCAAGGTATTCCTCTTGTTCCAAGTGGAACGCGAGGAAGACAAATATTGATGTAAGCTCAACGATGGATTCGGATTATTTTATTGGAGCTATTTAGAGTTGTACATGTTGAATTGCATTTTGAGAGAAAGGCCTCTCGATTATATTGCTTTCAATACTAGGCCAAAAACGTTCGTTCTCGAATTTTCTTGTTTCTTTGCATTTAATTGAATTAGAAACAACATAGAATCTTCTTATAAATACAGTAATTGAAAATCGTGTAGGATAACATTGGGACCCGAATAGCATCTTCATAAATGCCATCTGAATAAAAGCTTGTATTCATCAACATTTTTGAAATTATAAAATTCTACAAATTTATGTAATTCCTGAAATACTCAATTTTATGGGATTAACCGCAAATTGTTTGTTGAACATTGTTTAACGATTCAATCTTACGTCTCCTATATTTATATGCCTTGCGTGGTCATACTACCTCTGGTTACTCTACTTATTGGCGAGATCTGTGTATGAAAAGCTGAATCTTGATTCGTTTTTTCTCCCTGCTATACAGAAGTGTTATTTTCGTTTTTATTTGTCCATTTGTCGGTTTTTGTGGTCATTGTCATAGTTCGTCAAATTTACACGAGGCTAAAAAATATTCATAATAAACAGTGCTATAGGACTAACGACTTTTCTAAAAAAAAACTACATCGCTCCTTCTCTGCATTCGTTGCAGCGTCAGCCAGCTCATAGTTTCTGGTGAAATTTTCTGAACATTTTATATTCGCATACCCTTTAAAAAAGCAACATTAATTTCCACTCGCTGAAAATACTACAGGCCGCTTTCAAACTACCTGGAATATTTTTCCTATCTAACTTCAAGTTTATATTGCAATAATTGATTATCAATAAACATCGAATGTTAAATAATCTGGAAAGGGTTCAAGGCATTGTGTGAAATGCATTTAAATTGAAATTACCACTCAACATTTAAGTTTCTACAGAAATATTACTGATTTTCTTATGTAATTCAGATGCATATTTATCTGGAGAATTTAACAGAATCATGCAGATAGGGATAACAATTTTTAATGGTTCTGCCCAATTATCAAATTATTGTAGCTCATGATTTCAGCAACACAGGAAAATCAACAAACACATAAAAGTGGCATAAGGTGAGATCCTTAAAACCAATATTTTTAGCATTGGCAAATTAATTGAATCAATTATCAGATATTGCCTGTAATTTTATTTTCCGCCCGTGCGATTTTCGCAAGACGGAATAATCCCGATATATTTAACAAAACGGTCTTCATCTCAATTCAAAATTGTTTTTAAACATGCTCAAAATAACTGAGCAAAATATTTGGTAAATTTAAATGCTTGCGAAATTGTAAATTATTCGAAATTATGAACACCTGTTCATGAAATGTGTTTGTTTTAACTTATCAATTTTATGTTCGCGAAATATCATTAATAGACATTAAGGCGCACGGTTCAGTTACTGTACTGGTTAATCGTTCGCCCGTTGCCGCTTTTCTGGTTTGATGCATCGAACCACCAAATAATACTGCCAGTTTCATAAATCAATGGCATTTGGAAATAACCTAATCAGACAAGCAAATGAGAGCATTTGCTTGTTCAAAAATGAAAGTTCCATGAATCCACCGTCAAAAGCTGTATCCTTTCTTTTGACTGGTCTCCCACAGCTATCATCTTCATACGTGCATGTATTAAAGTGCAATATTTGCGAATATCTCACTTTGGCAACTTCAAATCTGAAAGAGCACTTTCGTTTGAGACATCCTTTTTCATCTGGATTCTGGACTTATTCGTGCTTTAAGTGTTCAAGTATGTCTACCGAAAAAACGCTCATGGAAGAACATATGAATCTCTACCACCGCCTTGCTGATGTAAGCATTAATTTCTTATTCTTTCAGTACTTTTAATTTGAAACGATTTTGACTGTATCAAGCAATTATATTATCACATTTCAAAACTATGCTAATTTTTCGCTCAAATAGTTTATGCAAGAGATCGCCAGTGGCCTAATTTTGTTTACCTGATCTGCAGGTTTATCGTTGAAATCAATAAATATGATGAGATAATGTATATGTTAAAATTGTGTGATATATGATACTTTACAATTTTTGTTTTATTAACCGTAAATATTTTCAGGAATAGTATCATTTTCGCTTTAAATCATCCAAAAATGTGTCATATTTTCGGTATAAACCTGATTTAAAAGTGTAATATATTTTCATTACACATAATTATTTTTTGTTGATTACATTTCTAATCGCTTCAATATACCTTGAGTTTATAATCACTATTCAATATGATTTTTACACATTTTCAATTAAAAACATATCTTTTTTCAAATACTTTACTTATGAGCTAAATATGTCATTACATCCAATTCACATTAATATTAGAGTTTATTTGTCTTGAAACTCAGAATTAGGAGCGTTTATTCTTATGTCTTTATATGTACCAAATCAATCAATTATTTCTATTTTAATATTTGCAGGGCTCTGCTGGAAAATTGATAGAGCGCTTCCATGAATCTGGATCTGGGGAAACTGTCTTAATGTCCACGGTTGTATCATTGAAAAACAATCCAACCTCTCCACAATCGGTTATGGAAAACCAATCTCCAAATCAAGAAAATTTGTCAAGAATGGAGGTTTACACTTCACTTGCATCAAAAGATTTTGTCGGCGTTATTCAGTCGCCTTCATCTCCCTCAAATTTCAGTTCCGATATATGCAGTAGTGATGCGTCATCTCAAAAAATGAAAGAAAACATCGATTGTGTTCCATGTTCATCTTCGATCATAACGGGGAGCTCCCCGATCAGTGGATCACGAAGACGTAAGGCAGCAAATCCAGTAAGTTTTTAAAATACATGGAACGGAACTGAAATGTAACTAGATATAAACGTTTTTCTTATAAGGTACACTTTGTAGTAATTATAAATAATTTTATCAAATCTTCATTAAAATTTGTCAGTTGTTTCTTAGAGTTTTCAAAGTGAATTATAATTATTACTCCTTTAACTCCTAAAGGCTCCATAAAAATTAAAATTGATGGTTGCAGGGAAAATTTTTATTTCCCTTTCAATTGATATAAATCGGAGTTGATTGTTCACACATTACAAGAAACAACACTACATGTCTATATTATCTTCAATTTTGTTTTGAGTACGATATTTTACAAGCATTCTAAAATCTTGTTGCACATTGAAGCGTTTTTCAATATCTCCTTGAAGGGATATACCTAATTACTTATGGTTGTTAGTACAAACAAGAGTACTTAAGAAATTACATAGAAAATTATGAAAATTTCAGCCAATATGGCAGTTTGACGGCATTTCCAGGTATTTATATTCTGATATGAATCTATTTACTTTTTGCTGGTTCCTGTATGACTGAATTTTAATAGAGTCAATTAACTATTTCATTCATAATTGACTGTGTGATTGTGAGACACCGATTAGTTAATGAAAATGTTAAAATTTCGGCGGATAAATTCAAAACCGTCATAAGTAACTGCGATTAGAAATGTCTTACGATGTACAAACGTGTTCTGGAATTATTTTTAGAATCGCGGTTTCAAAAAGCATTTGTACAGCATTTATTGCCATTTAAAATTAAGAAGCTACTTGATATTCAAACTATTAACTATACAAACTTATGTTCATAATAACATTGGAGTTGTGTTGTATTACTTTGCAAATTATTTCGTTGATAAGATGAATTTCAGTGCTATGCGGTAAGCTCAGAGATATTTATTACAAGTTCTAGACCCTAACATTTTCAATTAAAATGACGTATGACAAATCTCGTTGACAAGATTCATGTATGGATTTTTGTTGCGTGTGTGCAACTGTAATTTCATTGGGTTTATGTTGTTCCGATATAATGTGTGAAGAAATGTGTCTTTTTAATAGTTGCTCTTTAAGACAACTAGATTCTGTCTGCTACAGCATGGCTGCAAAGCGACAGTTGGTCTTAAAACTCAACACTGGTCATTTAGTTGTTATTAAATTTGTGGAACGTGGTATACATAATGCTGTAGGTTATAATTACGTCTCATTGGATGTGATGAATGCGCTCAAGCAGAGTTCAAGAAATCGCTGCTCAAATGGTAGGTGAACATTATGGTTGCCTCATGATAAATCCTCTTGATTGGCGCGATCTCGTTTTCCAACCATGGTGCCCAAACTTGCGAATTATAGTCTGCGGCTGATGTATATATGTATTGAGTACCCTTCTCAATATCTTACCTTGACGTTTGACTGTCAATTGCATATGCCAATTGGAGAGATTTTCCAACCTGTAACCTTTGGCACTTGCAAAAATTGAAATGCATCTTGTTTTAAATTGACCTCTAATGCAGTTTCTAAACCTAACCAGTCCTCATTCAAAGTTCTACATCATTGGCGAAAAGAACAAGTTTACAGCTTACTAATCGCAGTAAATCATTACGAAATATTGGGAACAGTATAGAACCGAGTATTGCGCCTTGTAAGACTTCGCTCGTGGCTTTGATAACTCGGGAAATTCCGCGAATTACTTCCGCTTTACATTCAATCTAATACCTAGTGAACCAAGCAAGCAGATTTGCAGTAATGTAAACATCCACTTTAGCTTATAGATATATATATATATATATATATATATATATATATATATATATATAATAGATAATATATTATATATATAATATATCATATATAGAGAGGCTTGGGATTAATCCTTGTGAGACACCACGACAACTTGAATCGGCTCGGATAGCTCGGATTTGACGCATGTAAATCACACGGGATATTAACTCATTCTTTAATCCATGCATGAAGTTTACCATCTACTCCGTAGGTAAGGAGTTTCGACGAGCAGTTCATGGATGGCATGATCAAATGCTTTTGAGAAATCAATATAAATTACGACTACGGAGTTGCCAACGTCCAGTAGCTGAGACAAGGCTTATTTTGCTTTCAGCAAGTTTGTCAGACTCCTAAGAGGCATTTTGGACGCGGGTTGTTGCTTATTATTTTCAATTTTGATGACAAATCAAGGATGACATGGAGTTGGTTGTAAAATATTTCCCATAGTTCCGGTGCTTAATTCTTGTCACCATGGTTATTTATGCTGTGCTCGCGGTTACGATTCTTCGTATCATTTTTGTGTAGCTAATCAGCTATATAAACGAGAGAATCCTTCGCCAGATATTTGCACGCATGTTGCTGACTTCTTTCCTGACGTCAATTAATTGAATTTTCAGCATGATTGATATTATTTGTTTGGATTTGAGTTCACCAACATCGATAATACCACTCCCAATATATGTAAAAGATGTTTTGTGAGGACCTAAGAACATTTATAAAGCGACAATTTAAATACAAGTATTTTGACTTTATAAACATCTTAGTGTGCAAATATGTTAATTTTTAAGCAAAAAATTAGGTAAAATAGCTTTTATAAAGCACATTACCTACACGACAAAATGATTATCACAGTCTACAAGTTTGCTTAGACATTAATTTTATTTTTATTTTTTTGACATTTCAAATACATAGATGAAACCAGATAGGCTATGTAGTGCGATGTTAATGAGAACCGGTGACTTGTTGCCACAAGCAAGTCCACGTTTGAGAATGCAGCTGTATGTCACTTGTCTAACCATTAGGGCATTGCGCACACACGCAGACGGTTTATCTCGGTTCAATAATCACTGCCAAATGATCACATTGTCTTTGTTCTACGTATTCCTCTGTGCTTTGGAGACTCACAAGCTGGATCCCCTCTAAAGGTAAAGGGGTCGGTTTTGTGATCTGTCAGGGTGATGTGCTTGACTGTGCATATGGTGTCCCATTACCAGAGATGTGGTTCCGACAATAGCAATAAACTCAGGCGCTCACTTTGTCAGTGTGCATGGTGGAAAACGTGCGCTAATTCGACCTCATTGTGTATTGGATATATTGATATTTTCATGGTTCATTCTTATGACAAAGTAAAAATTATAGAATAGAGTAGAGAGTGTGTGAAGAAGATGGCCTCATATGTCCCTTAGCGTTCGCGCACAAAAATCCAATGCGCTCAGCAATTCGATCGATGTGGTGTGAAGTCATTAGCATATTGCTGCTTCATACCAACTATCACGATTGCTCACAATCACTTCGGTGCTTGGTGCATGCTCATGACTAGTGTGACAGCAGTCTTCGATTGCTTCGAACAGATTTATTGTTTGTGTGATTTTCAAAAGCGGTGAGCTTCATTTTGAAGTGTGAACTCGTTTCCTATATTTGACTTGAAAAATTCGTTTGCACGCGACACATATGGTTGATTGCAGGTATATGCGATAGTTTATCACAGATCTGGTTTCCACCACAGGCTTCGAAATAGTTATCAACTTAATACTAGAAAATTTGCGCTGTTCACATGACAGTTGGTTTAGCAAAAATGTTCACTCACAAATGCGCAGCAATCGTGGTTGCCGAAACCTCGCTTGCTCAAAAGCCATCGATTGCGCCGTGTTCACCTTTAGACTGAACAAGTGTGAATGTTGACGCTGGTCCCTGTCGCATGTATCCGTTCAGAGCAGCCGTTCACAAAGTGTATGCGCGCTAGACATTTCGATATTATTCGCGCTAACACTCGGACGGATTTATGACGGATCTGTGTTGCACATCGACAAGACTTAATCCTCATCTGAGCAGTTGGTCCCAACTACAGTCTCTAGCCAATAGGTGCTAATTGCTCATTGAAAAGTGTGAAACGCAGCATGAGGACAGATACATGTGGCAAGGTGTCACGAGCATAGTTACCGATTTGACCTCGTTAGGCATGGCACAACGAGTGTTAAACGATTTAGGGTTTGATCTGGGGTTGCGCAAATCGAATTCCATGAGCATGGAGAAATCACACACGAAGGGTTCCCGCATATAACTTGACGAATGTTTTAATAAATGCATTACATTGCAAATGTTTAACCGATCGTGATGTTGTAAGACACCTTCATCCCAACTACGCTAGATTCTGTTTTTGCCACGAACTGCATTTCATCATTGGAACAAATCAAAACTTCCTGCACAATTCTCGACAGAATTTGCTAAACGCGTCAATCCAGATGAGCACAGTACTACATCCTCTAGTATGTTTACGGCCAATGCTAGTCAAAGCATATGAGAGATTCGTAGCGCGGATGGCATAGACCCCGACTGCATCATGTCACAAAAGGCATTGCTGTGCGTTGCTGCATTCCTTACCATTTGTGGCTATTTTAGCGCCCATCGTTGATTAGTTATATTCTTGGTGTGATTTGATACAACAGTTTATCCGTAATGTAAGTTTCCCTCAATATGTATCGGATGGGCATTATATCCACGGTTATTTCGATGTGACGTGTAGTGTTATTTGTGCACTAGTGATCTTATTGCTTGGACTCACATACCCCATGAACTTTGTAGGCTAACAGTCATTAATCAGGTCATTTTGCTAACAACATTTCGCTATTAAAATGGGAATGATATCAAATCACTGTTAAAAGTGTTACCATGAGTTACTGTTAATACGAAGAATCAATACCTATGTGATTAACTTAATACTTCGGTCACCAGGCTTTTCAGTGACATTCCACCTTCAACAAAACCATTGTTTACATGTCTCGGTGACTATTTACATCCGCACTCAACTCACCCGTGTGGCAACCGAGCCGTTAGACTCTAACGCCGTGCTGCTCGTTTGTTCATTTATTTACGTTACAAGTGAGAAAAACACTCCACACATTTGACCTCAGCAAGCGCTTCACAGTCGTTTACGCAGGTTCGGTCACTTGCATGCGCGCAGCGAGAACATCGTATGTCGAACTGAACCTATGATCGAGCGTCCGTTTTGGCTTCTCCGTTTTGATCATTCGCTCGATACGGCCATAGATATTTGTGTGTTTAGTTGGTGCTCTAGGCCCCTACGCGCATCACGTATCGAGCCAACTACTGCTACTCTACGTCACACGAGTCGTTTCCGGCCGTGCCCACCGGTACACACACATGTAACTTACAAACTACAAACATGCGCGCGCATGACGCCTAAATGAGACTGTTGTATTAAACATCCACGCACAATCAATGAAGTACACAATAAGACGTCCTCATGAACGTTCGACATGTCCTCATCCACGGAATAGATAAACAATCCAACGGTTGGCTCGTTCGCGATCATCGCGCTGGTTATAATACCAGCGACGCTAACTTCACAAATCTGAAGAGGTTTCGTACAAACTGGCGCGTCTGATCAGATTATTGGTACAGCCAAATACGTTACGTGAATATGGGAAACGAATTTGAATCAAATTTGATTTCGTTTGTGGTCGATGCTCAATCAATGCTGCTTTGAATCTGATAGGCTACTCATGTATCTCGTTGGTTGGTTGCCAAATTACAAGTAACTGAGTCTCACGTAAATCATCGGCGACATCTTCCGATGGGGATTTGGAATTCACAGGAAACTTTATTTAACAATGTTATACTTGTAAGCCCCTTATATGCGGGGTTCATACAAGGAACGCAGTTATTCTTTGCACGAAACTTATTTAACAGTGGCTTGTAAGTATAACTTTGTTTCATACTTTTCCACTGTCATCTACATTTTATGGTTTCTGAGTGTGGGAAATGTGAGCAACGGTATACTTTGAGGGGGACGATTTAGTTTTGAGAAAATTTTTCAGCAATCGGAATAAATACGTCGTCTAAATATGTTAAGTTTATTCAGTCACGAGTACCTCGCAGCTAAATCATTGAGGCTAATTAGATGCTTAATTCTATACTTTCCCCAATATCTACGATTTTTGGATCGCACCAAATTAGTGTCCAAAATCTGGAGGTTGTATCGGGTGATTTACCATTACTATGTCTACCGGTACCCCGATATTCGTCGATAAGACCTAAGCAATGCAGCTTAACATCGTTTATCGTCAAAAGCATTTCTCTCCACATTCCCGTTCACCAATTATCCGGTCGTGTGAGTACAAATGTCAGCGAGTAATGCTCATGCATTTGATAATTACACTGCTGAAATGCAACCGATGCTCAGTTCGATCGTTCGATAATGACTCCCGAACGGGCGAAATGAGCTTCCGGTTCTTTCGCGTGTATACGAGCGAACGATATCAACTTGAGTATGGCCGCGTTTGTTGTGTGCGGTGGAAGTTGAGGGGCAGATTTTGTTTGGCATTACTCAAACTACCAATTATTGCTCGATTATTGAAGCACAGTGATGCCATTATTGAACCAACTGACTGCGGTTTAGTAAATTGCTCAATCGATACTTGGCCAATGTTGTCACGCCAACGTTTCGAGTTCACGCGTAGTTCGTGTTCGTGCAACCGCGCGGATTATGGATTCGGCGTAAGTCGCACGTGCACCGGAGACAAGACGAGTATGAGCACAGTTCGAATGCGGTTAGTTGATGTGCAGCGACAAAATCTCCTCGGCCACCATTGACCGTAATACAAGACCTGAACACACTTTGTTTGCCCGGAATGTTGAGCTGTGCGCATGCACGCACATGACTGCATTCGCACAATGTGCGTCAAACTGCTCCTGTCAACACGATTATCTTTCACGTCGTGTGAGAGAGCGACTCAGTTCGGGGACAGTCGTTCACTGTTAGAGTAAATTGCTCCACGATATATGAGAATGCTCAAAGTTGAAGTAAATTAGTGTTTACCGAATGTCATGTGTTGCCCAGGTTGTGGCCGTGTGTAAGTCAGATGGGTGATGTTATTATTGAAAGTTATTGAGAACGCGAAAAAACTTAAACACACTGGCGATATTTCAGTTGCTTCTACGAAGCAAATGTTAAAACACCATGAAACTGCTCTCTTGAAATCCCGGAGTGAAACTTCAGTGTTCATTAAAATCGTGCCCGAAAATGTCACTTCTTGTATCCCAGTCCTTTAATACTTGCTAGTCACCCGAATACTCCGTTGATCGTCTGCAACTTGACATTGCAATTGTGAGAAACAGACAACTTTCAGTAATTCTGTTTTACATGAGCTGCAGTCGAACTGCGACCTACTTCAGCGTACGGCACAAAAACAGTTTACCCGCCAGTGGTTCTAACGAGGATGTGTTTACGCATTTCCGACTCTATCCGAGCGCCCATCATGCGGGTAAAGTGAACTGGTTTCAACGACTCATAGAGAACAATCACGGCCAAACCGTAATTGATAAATTGTTAGCTCTAAGTTGTCATCCACTTCCGCTCAGCATTGTGGTGTAGAGAATATAGCCTTTTATTGAAAAACATGGTGTGCTGTTTGGTGAATGTGTGATTTTTCGTGTGCATTTCACGACCGAATTTCGAGATCCAGCATGGAAATATCTACTTGGTTATACGTGAAAAAACTTTGCCTTGTGTTTTAGCTACACCACTGCTCAGACAATATGTGTCTGTTTTGATAATATGTAGCAGTATTGGCAAAATCACATGTTGTGGCCATTTGCTCACGTGAATGGGAGAGAGGCAGTTTCAGTCCATTCTGTGAGTCATGCAGGCGAGAAAGGATGTATCACTTAATGGTTGCATTCACACGGCCTTGGATAGAATCTCATCGTATGACCGTTCCTTTCACTAGATTATCCGAGTTTAACTTATTTCCTTAAGGCCATTTTGCAAACATTTGGCCACATCGATAATGGGGAGTTGAATTGAACCTAACTAAAGCACGTATTGCTCGCTTGACCAAATAAAATATCAATTAACCTGATGGAATTTTCACTAAAGTTTTGGATCCGCCCTCAATGAGATTTGAGCTGGTTGTAAGCTTCTGCACTTGCTGTGCTGGTACATCTGCCTGTGAGCATCGCTGATTCACATAATTTCTAGCCAATTAGCAGGCGGTGCGCTTGTCACGTTCTGTCCAAGTCCAATTCAAGCGCGTCTGCTCAAACCACGTAGCCAATCAAACCTTGATTGGTAAAATTGAGTGAGAAATTTACTGTTTCTCTGTTACACGAATAGAGCCGTGAGTGTTTCCATATCGGATTAGATTCACCGAATGGAATTTACTTGGAAACGTTCAGTTTGGTTCGCATGATTTGTTTGTGACTCAATCAATGCTAAATGATGTGTGGTTATCAATGACTATTTTCCGATTTTGTCGGTCAATATTGTATCAAACATACCACACTCAGCAGCAAGCGCATAAATGTAGAAGCAGATACCAACATAATGAATCACAAGTCCATTTACAATTTGTTATTTATTATTATTATTATTTATTTGCATACTAGCGTTTTACTATCCAGTATTTGCATCGATTAAACATACATTTTCTCTCAAAAATAATCAATTCACATATATTACTTCCTGTTTTTAACGAAGGGTCGGATATTTCCGCGTGCAGTAAATCCGAATACGACATCCTTAACAGCGCATGATGGTACCAGAGAGTTCGAAACGCTGAAACCAAAGTCTGATGAAAGCGGTGTGGACACGAGCTTGTCCGATTCAGACCAATCTGCTCTCGAAAGGCAATCAGTAGAACCAGGTGACGAATCGCTCAACGAACAACCGCAATGCAAGAAACCCTGTCTTGCTTCGGAACATGATACAATCAAGGAAACCGGTTCAAAATTTACATGCGGTGGCATAGAAAATAAGTCACAGCAACCCGCATCTTCCTTGTTATTATCAATCACTCCTGATGCAAGTTCATCCCATTCGAATTCTATCGGTACATTAAATCAGTTTATTCCTGTTACCGGAGTAGCTGGAAACATATTGTATGGCATCCCAAACTCACTTCTTGGCTCCATTCAACAGAATGGTTCCGCTGCTCATAACAGTCAGATGACATGCTCTACAAGCCAACTGACCGTTCCCATGTTCGATGCCCGATCCAATGTTCCTGCTCAAACGACGACTTGGCTTTTGGCCAATCCGATGAATCATCAAGGAACCTTGACGGCTGCCCCTACAACCGCACTACAGCCTACATTACTTGTCCCAATTTCGGGCAACGTTTCTAATTTCTCCAAATCCACAGAATCCGAGGCTACGATGGACTGTTCTAATCCATGCATCGTACGAATGTCTGATTTATTTGAGCTAATCAAAAACGTACCAAACATCTCCTCGGTAGTGGACCTGATACACAAAGCGAAGGTATCGTCGCTAAACAAAGAGGGGGATATAACCCAGCGCGAACCCCAGAAAACTCCTCCGGCCACAATGCCAACCCTCGCGACAAATGTCTCGGGAGCAACACAAGCCATTCTGAACCATCTGGTATTGGCTGCAATGGTGGGAACAGCCACCGGGGCCAAGGATCTACATATCCCCAATGGAATCGTCTCGGACCAGGCACTAGATATGTCGGTAAGTGTGAATATGAAATGTAAGGATTCAATATTAAACAGAGTGCTGATACTCGACCAAGTTTATTAACCTCACGGTTATCGCAAATCTCACATCGAGCTACAACTTAATTGCAACAATGATTTCTTTTCCATCTGTTCTAAAACTAAATATCGTTGCTGCTATTTTCGATAAAAATACTGTGCCATCTTCAGTACTCCCACTTATGTGCTGCGAACTAACATGCTGTATGGCATTTGAGAGTCCTCTGCATTTATTTGTCGGTGGGCGCACCAATACGCACGCACACACAACTATCCTGTAATTCCTCTTCAGCTGGCAATACGCATCCACGCGTAAATGTACGCATGCAATCAGGTGTGTCAGTTGGTGTGGTGCACCTCGGTTACCGGGTTCCAACTTACTTGCATACCATGGAGTCGATCGATGGATTGGGGATTTGCCTACAACGTGCACCCGTTGTGCTCGTTTCGCTTGCCCAATCGTTCGGATGACCTGAACACGAATCAGCGCTAGGCCAGCTGTCTGTGCTTGTTCTCGTTTTAGCACAGCGAGGTGTAAACTTGGGGAGAATATCCTGCTCTCTGTTAAGGTGAACAGCGCTTGCTTGTCAAGTGCGGAACAATCACGGTGTTAAGGTCATTTATTCGGTTGATCATGAATATTTAATCAGCACCAGACAGAGACAATGAAAAATCGGGCGTAGGGTAAAACTAGAATTCACCGAAACATTTCAAATCAATTTATGCTTTAGAACATTAAAACCGGTTAAAGAAATTCGTAAGGATATCAAGCTATTTTCACATTCATTCATTGATGAAATAATGTGCGATTACTCTGGTTCTCCAACTCGCTTCGGCGAAAACCACGATTCCCATTCTGGTGGTCGATTAGCTGACCCATTGAGGATGTCTACGACCTTCCTCAGCTTAAATGTGATACTTTTCTAATGACAAATTGTTCATCCCACACACGGACATATTTGACCTACCAGCATCTTGTCGGTTAATAAATCAACCGTAGCCCGATTTTGAACCCCTTCTCTAATTATGAGACTGACCCAATTTGTCCGTGAAGCGAAACTGATGTTCAGCTTGAGACAGTGTGATCGTTCGCCATTACCCTCATCTCGCTCAACTAGTGCACAGGTGGACAGTACTCTCGTTGTGAGCTACTAAGCAAGGCGAAGCACCCAACGTTCGGCTTTCCATATTATGGAAAGTGGTCAATTCGACGTGAATACATGTTTATTCCTGAGCAAATACTCAACTGACCGAGACGTGCACCGTAGCAACTATGCTTTCTGAGCATTTTGAGTGGATCGCTCGTGAGCTTTGATTTGTTTCCACTTGTTTGGAATCCGCAGCACTTGCCAATAATTAAAGGCGTGTCACGTGGGGGTATGCATTTGGTTAGAGCGAATGAATTAGCCGGTCAGAACGTGATCGCATCAGATGCATCGGTTTCCCACTGTATTCCGTAGATATGCCTTGTTCTTGTTACATACAGCAAAGAAGTGTCAGCAATTTCCTGAAATTTCACTGATTAGTTTGGTAGGTATAATAAATTTCATGTTGTCATCCATTCAATAGTCAACAATATGTTTATTGAAACTGATAGCCGATCAACAAATTTTAGTCAGCTATTCTTGCTTTCACAGTTACGCTCGGCATCCTCGGTGGAAACGAAAACACGCGATGCTGCCACCGCAAATCAAACGGATTCCATCACTGGTGTTCCTCTTCAAGGTTCGCGGGATGCATCCAATACAGCCTGCAAGTGCAGCGTGAAAGAATGCGCATCCAGTTCGGTTTCACCTCATCCGGACTTCAGCTGCTCAACTGTTCACGCTCAGACAAACAATTTTCCTTGTCCACCGCTTATCGAGTGCCAATCAACCGCAAACGCAACGAGTGATGAATTCAACTGTCCTCGGGTACAACCAAACGACAAAATCATTACCAACAATACGTGTGACATCATTGGACACCAAATGGATAATGAAAATTCCAGTCCATCAAACACCATGTCACAGCTCTTAAATCTAGCTCAATTACAAGCCCTCATATCTGCGATGGGTAACGTGACTGGTGCGATAAAACTCCCTTGTGCTGGAAACTCGAATTTCACACACCCCTCCTTGCCCGTTATGCATAATAATACCATGGTCTCAACAGCTCAGCTATTCCTCGCCCCAGCAGCTTCAAATAGTACAGTGCAGATGAACAATGGCCAGAATACTCTCATCCTACCGACGTCTGACAACAGTGCATCTTCTTTAACGTTTGAACAATCAGTCACAACAACATCATCGGGAACTAGTGCGACAACACCAAGCAACGGATTGGAAATGTTAGCAGCATCTTCTGTCGCGAGTGAGTGAAACTTCTTATTCTTCCGTACATATTACCAAAGTTGTTCAACTTAGTACAGATGATAGATTTTACAAGGATTCGCGATTCGTATACAAAAACATTCTGAATTACGGTGAGCGTGATTCAGATTGCCAGAAAGTAATCATCCATTCAAAGTGAGTTTGAGCCAATGGATCGTGTTGCTCACGTCCTCAGCGTTTACACGCCAAACCAATTGTAGTCTCGTCCGAGCGTCGGTTTTCTGAATATTAATCAATACGATAACTCTTAGTCGATGTTACCTACGTTTGTCAAGTTCCTTGTTCGGCACAAGCATGCACTTGCTCTCCTTTGCGTAGGTCGAGCATTGGGTGTGTGAATCTGCGAATCACATCACGCAATCGAGCACTCAGATCTGTTTTGACAATCTCAGACAGGCGTTGCGGAGTGTCGAATATCGGATCGGTTTAAGGCCTCTCCGCCTAGCTGGGTCCACCACCCGTGGTTCATACAATAACAATGGGATGTCTGATCCACGCAACTGTCCGAGCTTCATTTGCATTTGTCTCGGACTTGGTGACGGAGTATACTGGATGAGTTGTTTGAAGGTGGATTCAGTCTTCATTGGACGACCAAATCGAACATAATAAATGGGGTTACTCACGTGATCCTGTTTCACGGTTAATGCTCTCATTTTGACGTGCAGACGATGCTCGATTGGGAGGGTCGGATGCCAATGATATCAAATAGTGGGACAGATTTATTAATGAGGGCTTTCAAATAGGTCACATATAGTTGATGATGCAGGATGACCTCCGATGAATAAATATGTGACAAAAACAATCATATTTGTTTTATGTACAACTGATACTAAAATGCATTCGAGTTTGTCAGTTTTAGGTAATCTACGCTAGACTTCAATTCTTACCACTCTCACTTAATTGATGCAACTAGAGTACTTATAAAACCGTTTGAGATTCGGCAACGTTTTAACTAATAAACAAAAATTTGCTTTTATTGGACAGGCAATAATTCAGAAATTAGGAAAATGGCGTTTATGCCAAGTAATGACCCTTTATAATATATACGAAATAGCACCTGATTTGAAATGTTAATTTCATTTTTTTATTGTTTTTGCAGCCAATCACACTATCCCAGGCTTCACACAAAGCCCAACAACGCTTGCCCAGGGAAACAGTTCTACTGCGATTCCAGCGTTTGTTAATCTGTTGGCCACATCCAATCGGCCGTTGACCACTCAGACCAGTTTTACACTGAATTCCACCACGGCAGCCCGTTTATTGACCAGCCTGGCAAGCTTCCCATCCAATATACAATCCACCGCGTTGTTGCAAGGAGGCCCTTCCACTGGACAGCCATGTAATATGTTGAACCTGTTCGATGCATCATTGTTGAACAACACAACAGCAACCACCGTCAGTCAAATCGCGCTCACGGCCAATATACGCCCGGTATCAAGTCTAAACGGCACGACAGCCAAATCACTTGGCGCCAACAGCTCATTGATTGGTTTCCTTGATCCCAGAACCACAAGCATCCAGCTACGCATGGGCGATAATACTACCACAACATTACCAATCGGGAACTCGGCAACCTTGATCAACACTGCAGATTTGTCCCATTACCTGACCAATGGTGCTGTGAATGGAGCTGTCCCGAAGAGTGAGGCGCATGCTGTTTGTGACAACGAACCACTAATAATGACGGACGGGATGCTTTGTGAGGTCGATGGGGAAAACGCATCCTCACTGGATAGCCGTCACGATGACGATTGGGACTGCGACGGTAATCTTCCTCTAAACTCGCAAGGGTTACGTGGATTGAAACCGGAATTAGCAAGCACCGGATCCAGTCCCAACGTGCAAGCAAATATTTTACCATCAGCACCTCGGCGCACAACTGCATCCAGTCGAAGTTCCAATGCAGCAGGCAGTCGACGAAATGTGAACAACTCTGGTCTAGATTCACCACAGCCATCTAGACCACATCGTCAGAATTTCACACCAACCCAAAATCGCATACTGACAGAGTGGTATCAAGTGCATCAAGCGAAGCCTTACCCGTCAACCGACGATACGAAAGAGCTCGCAAACGAATCTGGATTGAGCTATTCTCAGGTGAGTTCGTAATTGAACATCTCTATATTTTGTAACGCATGTATCTCACGCCATACACGAATCAATGATTTTGAAACACTTTCGAAAATCAGGCACATCCCAAAAGTGCAACACGGGGAATTAAATTCTCGAATTAATGTGTAACTTTAGATTAGGTCTGACAAAATTTCCACCTTTTACGCGGGTAGTTATCTATTCAAGTGCATGGAAATGCACTGCTTTTACTTCGATCGAAACTCGTTTACCCGGAATCGTCGAACAACAGAGCCGACGCCACTCGTTTTACCCTAGGTTTGTTTCCATAGATTCGTTTCAGCAGAAACAACATCCGCGGCATTGCCACTGCTCTGTAGTTACCACCGCAACCAGTTTATAACCACGCATCATAATGGTGTGGGTACGAGCAGCTCTTCAAAACACACTAGATTACTTTCCGGGCTGTTGAGTGAGAATGTTCAAATGTGCGGTACAACAGAACAGCTGCGTTAGACTAAACACGCAACCCATGTAGTGCCAATGAGAGTGCACTCGTGCACACACTCAAGGCCGGTTCGTTGCCTCCCAACCCAATCTGGGACAAAATCGCACACGATGTTTGCGGATGGTACTCTTCAATTGTACGTGTGTGCACATGCAGTCACAAATTATGCCGGGGCTATCAGACATCGGGCAAACGAGTGTCTGTCGTTGGGCTCAGATTTGTTTTGTCTGTCTTCTCATCCCATCTCTAAGGTAGCACAAACGCTCTCCAAGCTTTGAACACGAGAATGTCTGAGAGAAGAAACGGCAAGATGTCAGACCCCCACACACACAGACACACCCAGCGTCTTAGCAAAACACTTGCACACATGTGTGTTCGAGCGATATGCCGATGCGTATGCACAGAGTGCATTTAGGGATGCAGCTGAGGAAGAGAGGGCGTACGTGTGTCAGCACGTCTCTATTGCAATGATCGATCGGCTAAAGCAAATCCATCCCACAATCTTCTGCTTTTGCTCTCCCGGACCGATTAGATGTAATCGATTGTGGGTGCTGTGTGCGTGAGCCCGGTGATGCGCATTGGGAATGCAGTAAGCACGCCTTTGTGCTTTTTTCGTGGGGCAAATCCGCGTCATCGTTTTTGTGTGTGTAGACTAGAGGTAGTAAGGACCAAATGTGTCTCAGCGATGCCATGTAGCTTTCCTAAGTAGATTTTGTGAATAGCTGATTAAAATGTAGATGTCTAAAATACATTGGACCTAAAATCTTTTGGGGTTAATATCCACGCTTCCATCCCAACAATCTTAGGAGAATAATATCAAATTACCGTTTTTGCTGTAATAACGAAAATACAAAATAATAGTTTATTTTACTTTTGATTTTACCATTTATTTAAAAAATGAATTCGCATGCATTCCCAGCAAACACGTATACAGACATCGCGACCGGTTTCGTGCTGCTTCAACTCATCAGTTTGGGATAGTACGATTTGAATCCGCATGACTTGATACTAGCGCTACTTGTTTACCTTGCATTTAGTTTGACAAAGCGGCTGGTGATCCGAATGTTTCAGAATCTGAATTCAGTTTCCCAATGTACACAATCGTCTGATTAATCATCTTTAGTCTCATGCGAAACATTACTCGACATGTACTCACACCGACTGCTTCCGTTAAAGAATCATCCAGATGAATATCCCACACTTCACGCTAAATTTCTGTTGACTCGCAAGTCTTACCATTCTCGTAACGATGCAGGCTATGTTATATTGTTTCTCACAATATTGACCAGTTTAATCCGAAATTTGTCGGCTGACCATAATCATATTTTTAATTGTGTGCGTGCTTAATTTATGAAACTTTTGTCAGCTTTATGTTATCTGTCAGGACGGCAAAGAGTATGCCGTGAAATATAAACCACCATCTTCAAGCATCGTTCGGTTTCGTTCCACTGCACCTTCTCGAAATACACACTCATGACAACGTTTATTTGCCCACGCATAATTACCGTTCGTTTTCCGAAAAATTGCAGGCTGTCGCAAGAATGAGATTACCGCTCAAGCACCTACATTGGGTGCCTCTCGTAGACACGGCATCAACTTGACATGGAATTAGTGAACGAGGTGCACCACACGTCTGCGTGCCTTGTTGCTATGCTCTGGGCGCTTGATCACCGACATATGCGTGCCCAAACACACACACATACGAGGATCGATTATGGCGATTCTGTATTTATCCCGTGCGATTCCACCAGACTGCTACACACTCTACCTGAAAGCGCTCACGTGAACATCACATCCTAAATTCGAAACGGCCAGCTGATTTAGATAGACAGAGAACGTTTCGCTTGACAGTGCGGTATGCTTAGCCCCTTCACGTCTAAATAAACACGCACTCTCTCACTTTCTCTATCTCGAGAGAGACTGGGTGCGTAAATGTCAGAGCTATTTGGAGGAAACGGCGGTCGTGCGAGTGTGAACACACGCATGCACAACACCGATCGATGAATCTCCCTTAGGATCTGTCTGCCGTTGTCGGACGCACACATTAGCACAAAACTCACAAAAATGTTTTAAAGTCTAAACGACAGCACTGACCTATTTTACCGGTGAGACTACAGGAACAGAATGCGTATAATAAGAAATTGAAACAAGATGAAACTGAATGTCTGCTAATAACATGCAACATTTCATCGGTTTCCTTTTGCTCCAGCGAGACCATTACACGTTTCAATCGCACGTTCAGTAATATTTTTCGACCAAGCAGATTGTTGCAACATGTTTACCTTGTGACAACCGCCAAAATCACTCTCAATGTTTTTCAACCAATTGTGGAGAAACGACTTCAAATGCTATTCTGTAGGACTGAAAGTTTTGTGGGAAAAAGTAGACTACCTACCACCGAGGTAATACAAGGGCTGATATCAAAAGTTGCTCTCTAATCACTGCACATACATGTTCACATTCTGGGACTTTCATCTGTCGTTTTCCTTTCAACAGGTTAAAAAATGGTTCGCAAACAAACGAGCACGCTCTTCGTCCAGCGGGCTCCCCAAACCCACACCACCTCTCGCACCCGATGCATCCCCGGATCCTGCTGCCACAGTCGCCATGGTCGCGGCAGCCATGGCAGCGGCTACGAGCAGTGGAGTTGCGGTGGAAAGTCCGCAAGCAAACAGCCTGTACCAGTTGTTTCCGAACTCGCAATCTTTTGGAATCTCAACCTCGAACAGCGATATTCATTTTCTGATGGTAGACCCTACGCAAATCAATTCGCGTATGAACGATGAGAAAATGAGTGAGAGTGAGCCTGTGGTGTTGAAAACCGCTGTCGAGGCCGAGTTGAAGATGAATAACGAAGACTCAGATCACCCTGGGCTTGAACAGGCTATAGTGGATGTAGCAGAACAAGGCTTAGAAATTTCATCTGAATTATCAGCATCACCGCCTACGCTACAAGTTGTCATCTCCCCTCGTCCATCAGCTTGCGAGAACATGACCACAAGCATACAGACTGACGCAGAAAATCATGATCTAGAAACGCAGGAAGCCTGCAGCCAACTTGTCGCAGATTGACGGACATTTGGGATCATTCGAATGTCTCACGGAACAGCCGCAAAATCTAGTCTTCGAGAAAACCGAGCATTGTTTACTTTCATTACTACAGCTGTTTGAATCCTCAAAACGTTTTAGCTAAATCCACCCGAAAATCGTGCCTTTTATTGCATGACCTACCACATTGTACAGATTGTTTCTCTAGTCATTTGAATCCAATTTTTACCGCAGACTATTTTACTTCAAATCCTCACTTTATTCCATCACGGAAATCGAAGCTTGGATTTCTTCTGATCTCCTATACGTTTTGCTTATAGCAAATGAGCATTCTCATGTCAATCTTTAATGTACATCAACATAATCAAATTGTGAATATTAATTTTTAAGCACAATGTGACCGAATTATTGAATTATGTTTTTACAAAAAATATCAAGAATTCTCACGGGTAACGAATTGATGATTGGATAGTTTTGCGAGGCATCTGAAATATTTTCTCCATTTTATCTGAATTTATATTATGTAATTTCAAGTCGAAAAGTTCACCAGTTGTGAACTGCATCCATCCATCGAAACATCATTCGCTCACCACGTGTGAGAATCGAGGATCGTGGACACAGTGGAAACGCTGTCGTTCCAATGTTAATGGCATTTCATTGTCAATCTCTCTGCTGGGCATTAAAATAGCATGCGCTGCTTTGCGATGCCCTCGAAATAGTGAGCCAGATCATTTAAAATTAAGCGCAGAGCTAAGCCAAACAATGTCCTAAACATATAATTGTGATTTCAACACTACTCGTGAGTAGACTTGGGCAACACACCAGACGTGGGGACTTCTAACGCACAGAAACTATGACTTCGGATTGCTTTTCCGTCTATTTTATATGTACTTATCTCATAGAATGTGGAGATTAAGCGTTGAATGCCAAGTGTAAGTGCATGCTCATAACTATTTTGACACCAGTCTTCGATAGCTTTGCAAAGTGACCACGCGTTCCTGTATCCCGAAAGAAAACGAAAGCATTCAGCAACACCCTCCCTCCTGTGTGCTTGGAAGACTCACACAAGGTGAATACCTTGTTAAATTTGATGTTGATTTCATCATGGTAAAGGAATCGGTGTGGTGATCTGTCTGGACCTGGCTGAGCAAATGGCCTCAGCACATATTGGATATAACGTTATTTCTATGGTTCATTCTTATGATTATGTGAAGTTTATAGAATCGAGTAGAGAGTGTGAAGAAGATGGCCTCATATGTCCCATTACGTTCGCGCAAACAATAACCGAATGCGCTCAACGATTCGATCGATGCCGCCCATGGATGTGGTGTGAAGCCATTAGCATAATGCTGCTTCATATCAACTATCACGATTGCTCACAATTACTTGGGTGGCTGGTGCATGCTCATAACTAGTTTGACTATAGTCTTCGATTGCTTCGAACACATTTATTGTTTGTGTGATTCCCAAAAGCAGTGAGCTCCATTTTGAGGTGTGAGCTACTTTCCCACGTGAGACATGAAACGGTCTTAAACGCGCGATGCATACGGTTGATTGCACGTATATGCGATAGATTATAACACCTCTGGTGTCCACTACATGTTTCCGTCTTTGTTATCCGCTAATTAATAAGACGTTTGTGCTGTTCACATGACAACTTGCTTGGTACAAATGTTCGAGTGTGATTCTGTTTCACTCACAAATGCGCAGCAATCGTGGTTGCCGAAACCTCGCTTGCTCAAAAGCCATCGATTGCGCCGTGTTCACCTTTAGACTGAACAAGTGTGAATGTTGACGCTGGTCCCTGTCGCATGTATCCGTTCAGAGCAGCCGTTCACAAAGTGTAAGCGCGCTGGACATTTCGTTATTACTCTCGCTAACACTATCAGACGGATTTATGACGTATCTGTGTTGCACATCGACAAGACTTAATCCTCATCTGAGCAGTTGGTCCCAACTACAGTATCTAGCCAATAGGTGCTAATTGCTCATTGAAAAGTGTGAAACGCAGCATGAGGATAGATAAATGTAGCAAGGTGTCACGAGCATGGTTACCGATTTGACCTCGTTAGGCAAGGCACAACGAGTGATAATCGATTTAGGGTTTGACATGTGGTTGCGCACATCGAATTCCATGAGCATGGAGAAATCACACACGAAGGGTTCCCGCATATAACTTGACAAATGTTTTAATAAATGCATTACATTGCAAATGTTTAACCGATCGTGATGTTGCTAAGACACCTTCATCCCAACTACGCTAGATTCTGTTTTTACCACAAACTGCATGTCATCATTGGAACAAATCAAAACTTCCTGCATAATTCTCGAAAGAATTTGCTAAACGCGTCAATCCGGATGAGCACAGTACTACATCCTCTAGTATGTTTTTGACGACCAGTGCTAGTCAAAGCATATGAGAGATTCGTAGCGCGGATGGCATAGACCCCGACTGCATCATGTCACAAAAGGCATTGCTGTGCATTGCTGCATTCCTTACCATTTGTGGCTATTTTAGCGCCCATCGTTGATTAGTTATATTCTTGGTGTGCTTTGCTACAACAGTTTATCCGTAATGTAAGTTTCCCTCAATATGTATCGGATGGGCATTATATCCACGGTTATTTCGACGTGACGTGTAGTGTTATTTGTGCACTTGTGATCTTATTGCTTGGACTCATATACCCCATGAACTTTGTAGTCCATCAGTCATTAATCAGGTCATTTTGCTAACAACATATCGCTATTAAAATGGGAATGATATCAAATCACGGTTAAAATTGTTACCATGAGTTACTGGTAATACGAAGAATCAAAACCTAACTGATTAACTTAATACTTCTTTCACCATGCATTTCAATGACATTCCACCAAAGAGCACCGCCTTCAACAAAACCATTGTTTACATGTCTCGGTGACTATTTACATCCGCACTCAACTCACCCGTGTGGTAACCGAGCCGTTAGACTCTAACGCCGTGCTGCTCGTTTGTTCGTTTATTTACGTTACAATTGAGAAAAACACTCCACACATTTGACCTCATCAAGCGCTTCACAGTCGTTTACGCAGGTTCGGTCACTTGCATGCGCGCAGCGAGAACATCGTATGTCGAACTGAACCTATGATCGAGCGTCCGTTTTTGCTTTTCCGTTTTGATCATTCGCTCGATACGGCCATAGATATTTGTGTGCTTAGTTGGTGCTCTAGGCCCCAACGCGCGCATCACGTATCGAGCCAACAACTGCTACTCTACGTCACACGAGTCGTTTCCGGCCGTGATTGCATTACTGTCTCGTGCCCACCGGTACACACACATGTAACTTACAAACTATAAACGTGCGCGCGCATAACGCCTAAATGAGACTCTCGTGTTAAACATCCACGCACAATCAATGAAATACACAACAAGACGTCCTCATGAACGTTCGACATGTCCTCATCCACCGAATAGATAAACAATCCAATGGTTGGCTCGTTCGCGATCATCGCGCTGGTTATAATACCAGCGACGCTAACTTCACAAATCTGAAGAGGTTCGGAACAGACTGACATGTTGGCGCCTCAGGTCAGATTATTGTTACAGCCTAATACGTTACATGCATATGGGAAACGAATTTGAATCAGATTTGATTACATTTGTGGTCGATGCTCAATCAATAGAGCTTTGAATCGGATAGGCTGCTCATGACTCTCGTAGGTTGGTTGCCAAATTACAAATAACTGAGTCTCACATAAATCCTCGGTGACATCTGCCGATGGGGATTTGGAATTCACAGGAAATTTTATTTAACAATGTTATACTTGTAAGCCCCTTATATGCAGGGTTCATACAAGTAACGCAGTTATTCTTTGCACGAAACTTATTTAACAGTGGCTTGCAAGTATAACTTTGTTTCATACTTTTCCACAGTCATATACATTTTAGGGTGTCTGCGTGTGGGAAATGTGAGCAACGGTATACTTTGAGGGGGGCGGTTTAGTTTTGAGAAACTTTTTCAGCAATCGGAATAAATACGTCGTCTAAATATGTTAAGTTCATTCAGTCACGAGTACCTCGCAGCTAAATCAGTGAGGCTAATTAGATGCTTAATTCTATACTTTCCCCAATATCTACGATTTTTGGATCGCACCAAATTAGTGTCAAAAATCTGGAGGTTGTATCAAATGATTTACCATTACTATGTCTACCGGTACCCCGATATTCGCCGATATGACCAAAGCAATACAGCTTAACATCGTTTATCGTCAAATGCATTTCTCTCCACATTCTTGTTCACCAATTATCCGGTCATGTGAGTACAAATGTCAGCGAGTAATGCTCATGCATTTGATAATTACACTGCTGAAATGCAACCGATGCTCAGTTCGATCGTTCGATAATGACTCCCGAACGGGCGAAATGAGCTTCCGGTTCTTTCGCGTGTATACGAGCGAACGACATTAGCTTGAATATGGCCGCGTTTGTTGTGTGCGGTGGAAGTTGAGTGGCAGATTTTGTTTTGCATCACTCAAACTACCAATTATTGCTCGATTAATGAAGCACAGTAATGCCATTAATGAACCAACTGACTGCGGTTTAGTGACTTGCTCAATAGATACTTGGTCGATGCTGTCACGCCAACGTTTCGAGTTCACGCGTAGTTCGTGTGCGTGCAACCGCGCGGATTATGGATTCGGCGTAAGTCGCACGTGCACCGGAGACAAGACGAGTATGAGCACAGTTCGAATGCGGTTAGTTGATGTGCAGCGACAAAATCTCCTCGGCCACCATTGACCGTAATACAAGACCTGAACACACTTTGTTTGCCCGGAATGTTGAGCTGTGCGCATGCACGCACATGACTGCATTCGCACAATGTGCGTCAAACTGCTCCTGTCAACACGATTATCTTTCACGTCGTGTGAGAGAGCGACTCAGTTCGGGGACAGTCGTTCACTGTTAGAGTAAATTGCTCCACGATATATGAGAATGCTCAAAGTTGAAGTAAATTAGTGTTTACCGAATGTCATGTGTTGCCCAGGTTGTGGCCGTGTGTAAGTCAGATGGGTGATGTTATTATTGAAAGTTATTGAGAACGCGAAAAAACTTAAACACACTGGCGATATTTCAGTTGCTTCTACGAAGCAAATGTTAAAACACCATGAAACTGCTCTCTTGAAATCCCGGAGTGAAACTTCAGTGTTCATTAAAATCGTGCCCGAAAATGTCACTTCTTGTATCCCAGTCCTTTAATACTTGCTAGTCACCCGAATACTCCGTTGATCGTCTGCAACTTGACATTGCAATTGTGAGAAACAGACAACTTTCAGTAATTCTGTTTTACATGAGCTGCAGTCGAACTGCGACCTACTTCAGCGTACGGCACAAAAACAGTTTACCCGCCAGTGGTTCTAACGAGGATGTGTTTACGCATTTCCGACTCTATCCGAGCGCCCATCATGCGGGTAAAGTGAACTGGTTTCAACGACTCATAGAGAACAATCACGGCCAAACCGTAATTGATAAATTGTTAGCTCTAAGTTGTCATCCACTTCCGCTCAGCATTGTGGTGTAGAGAATATAGCCTTTTATTGAAAAACATGGTGTGCTGTTTGGTGAATGTGTGATTTTTCGTGTGCATTTCACGACCGAATTTCGAGATCCAGCATGGAAATATCTACTTGGTTATACGTGAAAAAACTTTGCCTTGTGTTTTAGCTACACCACTGCTCAGACAATATGTGTCTGTTTTGATAATATGTAGCAGTATTGGCAAAATCACATGTTGTGGCCATTTGCTCACGTGAATGGGAGAGAGGCAGTTTCAGTCCATTCTGTGAGTCATGCAGGCGAGAAAGGATGTATCACTTAATGGTTGCATTCACACGGCCTTGGATAGAATCTCATCGTATGACCGTTCCTTTCACTAGATTATCCGAGTTTAACTTATTTCCTTAAGGCCATTTTGCAAACATTTGGCCACACCGATAATGGAGAGTTGAATTGAACCTAACTAAAACACGTATTGCTCGCTTGACCAAATAAAAAATCAATTAACCTGATGGAACTTTTACTAAAGGTTTGGATCCACCATCAATGAGAGATTAGCTGGTTGTGAGCTTCTGCACTTGCTGTGTTGGTACATCTGTCTGTGAGCATAGCTGATTCACACACTTTCTAGCCAATCAGCGGGTGGTGCGCTTGTCACGTCGTTTCCAAGTCCAATTCAAGCGCGTCTGCTCAAACCACGTAGCCAATCAAACCTTGATTGGTAAAATTGAGTGAGAAATTTATTGTTTCTTGTCACACGAATAGAGCCGTGAGTGTTCCCATATCGGTTAAGATTCATCGAGTGGAATTTACTTAGAAATGATCAGCTTTGTTGGCATAATTTGTTTGTGAGACTCATGGAAACCACTATATTTGTGACTCAATCAATGCTAAATGATGTGTGGTTATCAATGACTATTTTCCGATTTTGTCGGTCAATATTGAATCAAACATACACACTCTCAGCAGTAAGCGCATAAATGTAGAAGCAGATGACAACATAATGAATCACAAGTCCATTTATGATGGGATTCCTGATTGCGCAATAATAGTTGTCCTCAAATATATACTTGAATGCCACAGTTAATAAAATCGACACAGCCAAACTGTGGATCGACAAAGTGGATCCAAGGCAAGGGATGTGATTACATCAAAACTGGTCATTTCCACCCTTCGTTCTCATTTAACGTCACTTGATTATTATTTAAAAGGGCTTACTATGGTGATCAAACTATTTATATATCTATTTGGCAATTATTTATTTGCATTCAAGCGTTTTACTATTCAGTATTAGCATCGATTAAACTTACATTTGCTCTCAAAGATAATCAATTCACATATATTACTTCCTGTTTTTAACGAAGGGTCGGATATTTCCGCGTACAGTGAATCCGAATACGGCATCCTTAACAGCGTATGATGGTACCAGAGAGTTCGAAACGCTGAAACCAAAGTCTGATGAAAGCGGTGTGGAAACGAGCTTGTCCGATTCAGACCAATCTGCTCTCGAAAGGCATTCAGTAGAACCAGGTGACGAATCGCTCACCGAACAACCGCAATGCAAGAAACCATGTCTTGCTTCGGAACATGATACAATCACGGAAACCGGTTCAAAATTTACACGCAGTGGCATAGAAAATAAGTCACAGCAACCCGCATCTTCCTTGTTATTATCAATCACTCCTGATGCGAGTTCATCCCATTCGAATTCTATCGGTACATTGAATCAGTTTATTCCTGTTACCGGAGTAGCTGGAAACATATTGTATAACATCCCAAACTCATTTCTTGGCTCCATTCAACAGAATGGTTCCGCTGCTCATAACAGTCAGATGACATGCTCTACAAGCCAACTGACCGTTCCCATGTTCGATTCCCGATCCAATGTTCCTGCTCAAACGACTACTTGGCTTTTGGCCAATCCGATGAATCATCAAGGAACCTTGACGGCTGCCCCTACAACCGCACTACAGCCTACATTACTTGTCCCAATTTCGGGCAACGTTTCTAATTTCTCCAAATCCACAGAATCCGAGGCTACGATGGACTGCTCTAATCCATGCATCGTACGAATGTCTGATTTATTTGAGCTAATCAAAAACGTACCAAACATCTCCTCGGTAGTGGACCTGATACACAAAGCGAAGGTATCGTCGCTAAACAAAGAGGGGGATATAACCCAGCGCGAACCCCAGAAAACTCCTCCGGCCACAATGCCAACCCTCGCGACAAATGTCTCGGGAGCAACACAAGCCATTCTGAACCATCTGGTATTGGCTGCAATGGTGGGAACAGCCACCGGGGCCAAGGATCTACATATCCCCAATGGAATCGTCTCGGACCAGGCACTAGATATGTCGGTAAGTGTGAATATGAAATGTAAGGATTCAATATTAAACAGAGTGCTGATACTCGACCAAGTTTATTAACCTCACGGTTATCGCAAATCTCACATCGAGCTACAACTTAATTGCAACAATGATTTCTTTTCCATCTGTTCTAAAACTAAATATCGTTGCTGCTATTTTCGATAAAAATACTGTGCCATCTTCAGTACTCCCACTTATGTGCTGCGAACTAACATGCTGTATGGCATTTGAGAGTCCTCTGCATTTATTTGTCGGTGGGCGCACCAATACGCACGCACACACAACTATCCTGTAATTCCTCTTCAGCTGGCAATACGCATCCACGCGTAAATGTACGCATGCAATCAGGTGTGTCAGTTGGTGTGGTGCACCTCGGTTACCGGGTTCCAACTTACTTGCATACCATGGAGTCGATCGATGGATTGGGGATTTGCCTACAACGTGCACCCGTTGTGCTCGTTTCGCTTGCCCAATCGTTCGGATGACCTGAACACGAATCAGCGCTAGGCCAGCTGTCTGTGCTTGTTCTCGTTTTAGCACAGCGAGGTGTAAACTTGGGGAGAATATCCTGCTCTCTGTTAAGGTGAACAGCGCTTGCTTGTCAAGTGCGGAACAATCACGGTGTTAAGGTCATTTATTCGTTGATCATGAATATTTAATCAGCACCAGACAGAGACAATGAAAAATCGGGCGTAGGGTAAAACTAGAATTCACCGAAACATTTCAACTCAATTTATGCTTTAGAACATTAAAACCGATAAATGAAATTCGTAAGGATATCAAGCTATTTTCACATTCATTCACTGATGAAATAATGTGCGATTACTCTGGTTCTCAACTCGCTTTGGCGAAAACCACGATTCCCATTCTGGTGGTCGATTAGCTGACCCATTGAGGATGTCTACGACCTTCCTCAGCTTAAATGTGATACTTTTCTAATGACAAATTGTTCATCCCACACACGGACATATTTGACCTACCAGCATCTTGTCGGTTAATAAATCAACCGTAGCCCGATTTTGAACCCCTTCTCTAATTATGAGACTGACCCAATTTGTCCGTGAAGCGAAACTGATGTTCAGCTTGAGACAGTGTGATCGGTCGCCATTACCCTCATCTCGCTCAACTAGTGCACAGGTGGACAGTACTCTCGTTGTGAGCTACTAAGCAAGGCGAAGCACCCAACGTTCGGCTTTCCATATTATGGAAAGTGGTCAATTCGACGTGAATACATGTTTATTCCTGAGCAAATACTCAACTGACCGAGACGTGCACCGTAGCAACTATGCTTTCTGAGCATTTTGAGCGGATCGCTCGTGAGCTTTGATTTGTTTCCACTTGTTTGGAATCCGCAGCACTTGCCAATAATTAAAGGCGTGTCACGTGGGGGTATGCATTTGGTTAGAGCGAATGAATTAGCCGGTCAGAACGTGATCGCATCAGATGCATCGGGTTCCCACCGTATTCTGTAGATACGCCTTGTTCTGGTTACATACAGTAAATAAGTGTCAGCAATTTCCTGAAATTTCACTGATTATTTTGGTGGGTATTATAAATTTCATGTTGTCATCCATTCAATAGTCAACAATATGTATAATGAAACTGATAGATGATCAACAAATTTTAGTCAGCTATTCTTGCTTTCACAGTTACGCTCGGCGTCCTCGGTGGAAACGAAAACACGCGATGCTGCCACCGCAAATCAAACGGATTCCATCAACGGTGTTCCACTTCAAGGTTCGCTGGATGCAGCCAATACAGCCTGCAAGGGCAGCGTGAAAGAATGCGCATCCAGTTCGGTTCCACCTCATCTGGACTTCAACTGCTCAACTGTTCACACTCAGGCAAACACGTTTCCTTGTCCACAGCTTATCGAGTGCCTGTCAACCGCAAACGCAACGAGTGATGAATTCAACTGTCCTCGGGTACAACCAAACGACAAAATCATGGCTAACAATACGTGTGAGATCATTGGACACCAAATGGATAATGAACATTCCAGTCCATCAAACACCATGTCACAGCTCTTAAATCTAGCTCAATTACAAGCCCTCATATCTGCGATGGGTAACGTGACTGGCGCGATAAAACTCCCTTGTGCTGGAAACTCATCTTTCACACCCGCCTCATTGCCCGTTATGCATAATAATACCATGGTCTCAACAGCTCAGCTATTCCTCGCCCCAGGAGCTTCAAATAGTACAGTGCAGATGAACAATGGCCAGAATACTCTCATCCTACCGACGTCTGACAACAGTGCATCTGCTTCAACGTTTGAACAATCAGTCACAACAACATCATCGGGCACTAGTGCGACAACACCAAACAACGGATTGGAAATGTTAGCAGCATCTTCTGTCGCGAGTGAGTGAAACTTGTTATTCTTCCGTACATATTACCAAAGTTGCTCAACTTAGTACAGATGATAGATTTTACAAGGATTCGCGATTCGTATACAAAAACATTCTGAATTCCGGTAAGCGTGATTGAGATTGCCAGAAAGTAATCATCCCTTCAAAGTGAGTTTGAGCCAATGGATCGTGTTGCTCACGTCCTCAGCGTTTATACGCCAAACCAATTGTAGTCGCGTCCGAGCGTCGGTTTTCTGAATATTAATCAATACGTTAACTCTTTGTCGATGTTGCCTACGTTTGTCATGTTCCTTGTTCGGTACAAGCATGCACTCGCTCTCCTTTGCGTAGGTCGAGCATTGGGTGTGTGAATCTGCGAATCACATCACGCAATCGAGCACTCAGATCTGTTTTGACAATCTCAGACAGGCGTTGCGGAGTGTCGAATATCGGATCGGTTTAAGGCCTCTCCGCCTTGCTGGGTCCACCACCCGTGGTTCATACAATAACAATGGGATGTCTGATCCACGCAACTGTCCGAGCTTCATTTGCATTTGTCTCATACATGGTGACGGAGTATACTCGATTAGTTGTTTGAAGGTTGATTCAGTCTTCATTGGACAACCAAATCGAACATAATAAATGGGGTTACTCACGTGATCCTGTTTAACGGTTAATGCTCTCATTTTGACGTGCAGACGATGCTCGATTGGGAGGGTCGGATGCCAATGATATCAAATAGTGGAACAGATTTATTAACGAGGGCTTGCAAATAGGTCACAAATAGTTGACGATGCCGGATGACCTCCGATGAGTAAATATGTGACAAAAACAATCATATTTGTTTTATGTACAACTGATACTAAAATGCATTCGGGTTTGTCAGTTTTGTGTCATCTACGCTAGACTTCAATTCTTACCACTTTTACTTAATTGATGCAACTAGAGTACTTGTAAAACCGCTTGAGATTCAGCAACGTTTTAACTATTAAACAAAAATTTGCTTTTATTGGACACGCAATAATTCAGAAAATAGGAAAATGGCGTTTATGCCAAGTAATCACCCTTTATAATATATACGACACAGCACCTGATTTGCAATGTTAATTTCATTTTGCAATTGCTTTTGCAGCCAATCACACTATCCCAGGCTTCACACAAAGCCCAACAACGCTTGCCCAGGGAAACAGTTCTACTGCGATTCCAGCGTTTGTTAATCTGGTGGCCACATCCAATCGGCCGTTGACCACTCAGACCAGTTTTACACTGAATTCCACCACGGCAGCCCGTTTATTGACCAGCCTGGCAAGCTTCCCATCCAATATACAATCCGCCGCGTTGTTGCAAGGAGGCCCTTCCACTGGACAGCCATGTAATATGTTGAACCTGTTCGATGCATCATTGTTGAACAACACAACAGCAACCACCGTCAGCCAAATCGCGCTCACGGCCAATATACGCCCGGTATCAAGTCTAAACGGCACGACAGCCAAATCACTTGGCGCCAACAGCTCATTGATTGGTTTCCTTGATCCGAGAACCACAAGCATCCAGCTACGCATGGGCGATAATACTACCACAACATTACCAATCGGGAACTCGGCAACCTTGATCAACACTGCAGATTTGTCCCATTACCTGACCAGTGGTGCTGTGAATGGAACTGTCCCGAAGAGTGAGGCTCATGCTGTTCGTGACAACGAACCACTAATAATGACGGACGGGATGCTTTGTGAGGTCGATGGGGAAAACGCATCATCACTGGATAGCCGTCACGATGACGATTGGGACTGCGACGGTAATCTTCCTCTCAACTCGCAAGGGTTACGTGGATTGAAACCGGAATTAGCAAGCACCGGATCCAGTCCCAACGTGCAAGCAAATATTTTACCATCAGCACCTCGGCGCACAACTGCATCCAGTCGAAGTTCCAATGCAGCAGGCAGTCGACGAAATGTGAACAACTCTGGTCTAGATTCACCACAGCCATCTAGACCACATCGTCAGAATTTCACACCAACCCAAAATCGCATACTGACAGAGTGGTATCAAGTGCATCAAGCGAAGCCTTACCCGTCAACCGACGATACGAAAGAGCTCGCAAACGAATCTGGATTGAGCTATTCTCAGGTGAGTTCGTAATGGAACATCTCTATATTGTGTAACGCATGTATCTCACGCCATACACGAATCAATGATTTTGAAACATTTTCGGAAATCATGCACCTCCCAAAAGTGCAACGCGGGAAATTTAATTCTCGAATTAATGTGTACCTTTAGTTTAAGTCTGACAAAATTCCCACCTTTTACGCAGGAAGATATCTATTCAAGTGCATGGAAATGCACTGCTTTTACTTCAATCGAAACTCGTTTACCCGGAATCGTCGAACAACAGAGCCGACGCGACTCGGTTTACGCTATTTTTGTTTTCATAGATTCGTTTCAGCAGAAACCACAACATTCGCGGCATTGCCACTGCTCTGTAGTTACCACCTCAACTAGTTTATAACAACGCATCAGAATGGTGGTGGAACAAGCAGCTCTTCAAAACGCACTAGCTTACTTTCCGGGGGTGTTGAGTGAGGATGTTCAAATGTGCGGTACAACAGAACAGCTGCGTTAGACTAAACACGCAACCCATGTAGTGCCAATGAGAGTGCACTCGTGCACACACTCAAGGCCGGTTCGTTGCCTCCCAACCCAATCTGGGACAAATTCGCACACGATGTTTGCGGATGGTACTCTTCAATTGTACGTGTGTGCACATGCAGTCACAAATTATGCCGGGGCTATCAGACGTCGGGCAAACGAGTGTCTGTCGTTGGGCTCAGATTTGTTTTGTCTGTCTTCTCATCCCATCTCTAAGGTAGCACAAACGGTCTCCAAGCTTCGAACACAAGAATGTCTGAGAGAAGAAACGGCAAGATGTCAGACCTGCACACACAGACAGACCTAGCGTCTTACCGAAACACTTGCACACTTGTGTGTTCGAGGGATACGCGGTGCGTATGCACAGAGTGCATTTAGGGATGCAGCTGAGGAAGAGAGGGCGTATGTGTGTCAGCACGCCTCTGTTGCAATGATCGATCGGCTAAAGCGAATCCGTCCCACAATCTTCTGCTTTTGCTCTCCCGGACCGATTAGATGTAATCGATTGTGGGTGCTGTGTGCGTGAGCCCGGTGATGCGCATTGGGAATGCAGTAAGCACGCCTTTGTGCTTTTTTCGTCTGGAAAATCCGCGTCATCGGTTTTGTGTGCGTAAACTAGAGGTAGTAAGGAGCAAATATGTCTGAGCGATGCCATGTAGCTTTGATCAGTAGATTTTGTGAACTGCTGATTAAAATGTACATGTCTACAAATACATTGGACCTAAAATATTTTGGGGTTAAGATCCACGCTTACATCCCAACTGTCTTACGAGAATAATATCAAATTACCGTTTTTGTTGTAATAACGAAAATATAAAATAATATTTTATTTTACTTTCGATTTTACCTTGTAATTTAAACACCGCATTTGTACGCATTTCCTTCAATCTGAAATCTGATTCCCAATGTACAAAATGAGCTGAGTAATGATCTTTAGTCTCATGCGAAGCGTTACTCCACATGTTCTCCAACCGACTGCTTCCGTTAAAGAATCATTCAGATGAATATCCCACACTTCAAGCTAAATTTCTTTTGACTTGCAAGTCTTACCATTCTCGTAGCGAAGCAGGCTATGTCATATTGTTTCTCACAACATGAACCAGTTTAATCGGACATTTGTCGGCTGACCATAATCATATTTTTAGGTGCGCGCGTGCTTAATTTACGAAACTTTTGTCAGCTTTATGTTATCTGTCAGGACGGGAAAGAGTATGCCGTGGAATATAAACCATCATCTTCAAGCATCGTTCGGTTTCGTTCTAATGCACCTCCTCGAAATACATACTCATGACAACGTTTATTTGCCCACGCATAACTACCGTTCGTTTTACGAATAATTGTAGGCTACTCTGCCGTTTACGACGTGCGCACAAGCACCTACATTGGGTGCCTCTCGTAGACACGGCGACATTGAATTATTGAACGAGGTGCACCACACGTCTGCGTGCCTTGTTGCTATGCTCTGGGCGTTTGATCACCGACACATGCGTGCCCAAACACACAGACACTCAGACGAGGATCGATCGATGCGATTCTGTATTTATCCCGTGCGATTCCACCAGACTGCTATACACTATACCTGAAAGCGCTCACGTGAACATCACATCCTACATGGGAAACGGTCAGTTGATTTAGTAAGACAGAGAACGTTTTGCTTGATAGTGTGGTATGATTAGCCCCTTCACGTCTAGATAAACACGCACTCTCTCACTTTCTCTGTCTCGAGAGAGACTGGGTGCGTAAATGTCAGAGCTATTTGGAGAAAACGGCGGTCGTGCGAGTGTGAACACACGCATGCACAACACCGATCGATAAATCTCCCTTAGGATCTGTCTGCCATTATCGGACGCATCGGTTCGCGCACATTAGCACAAAACTCACAAAAATGTTTTAAACTCAAAACGACAGCGCCGAGCGCTGATCGAAATAGGGGGACACATTTTACCAAGAAGGATGCATGAACAGAATGCGTATAATAAGAAATTATAACGAGATGAAACTGAACGTCTGCCAATAACATGCAAAATTTCATCGGTTTCCTTTAGATCCAGCGAAACCATAACACGTCTCAAATCAAAGTTCAGTAATATTTTTCGACCAATCATATTTTTGCAACAAATTTACCTTGTGACAACCGCCAAAATCACTCTCAATGTTTTTCAACCAATCGTGGAGCAATGAATTCAAATGCTATTCTGTAGGACTGAAAGTTTGGTGGGTAAAAGAAGACTACCTACCACCGAGGTAATACAAGGGCTGATATCAAAAGTTGCTCTCTAATCACTGCACATACATGTTCACATTCTGGGACTTTCATCTATCGTTTTCCTTTCAACAGGTTAAAAAATGGTTCGCAAACAAACGAGCACGCTCTTCGTCCAGCGGGCTCCCCAAACCCACACCACCTCTCGCACCCGATGCATCCCCGGATCCTGCTGCCACAGTCGCGATGGTCGCGGCAGCCATGGCAGCGGCTACGAGCAGTGGAGTTGCGGTGGAAAGTTCCCAAGCAAACAGCCTGTACCAGTTGTTTCCAAACTCGCAATCTTTTGGAATCTCAACCTCGAACAGCGATATTCATTTTCTGATGGCAGACCCTACGCAAATCAATTCGCGTATGGACGATGAGAAAATGAGTGAGGGTGAGCCTGTGGTGTTGAAAACCGCTGTCGAAGCCGAGTTGAAGATGAATACCGAAGACTCAGATCACCCTGGGTTTGAACAGGCTGTAGTGGATGTAGCAGAACAAGGCTTAGAAATTTCATCTGAATTATCAGCATCACCGCCTACGCTACAAGTTGTCATCTCCCCTCGTCCATCAACTTGGGAGAACATGACCACATGCATACAGATTGACGCAGAAAATCATGATCTAGAAACGCAGGAAGCCTGCAGTCAAATTGTCACTGATTGACGGACATTTGGGATCATTAGAATGTCTCACGAAACAGCCGCAAAATCTAGTCTTCGAGAAAACCAAGCATTGTTTACTCTCATCACTACAGCTGTTTGAATCCCCAAAACGTTTTAGCTAAATCCACCCGAAAATCGTGCCTTTTATTGCATGACCTACCACATTGTACAGATTGTTTCTCTAGTCATTTGAATCCAAAGTTTTACCGCAGACTATTTTACTTCAACTCCTCACTTTATTCCATCACGGAAATCGAAGCTTGGATTTCTTCTGATCTCCTATACGTTTTGTTTATAGCAAATGAGCATTCTCATGTCAATCTTTAATGTACATCAACATAATCAAATTGTGAACATTAATTTTTAAGCAAAATGTGACCGAATTTTATTGAATTATGTTTTTACAAAAAAATACCAAGAATTCTCACCGGTAACGAATCGATGATTGGATAATTGTGCGAGGCATCTGAAATATTTTCTCCATTTTATCTAAATTTATATTATGTAATTTCAAGTTTTTATTCGCCAAAAAGTTAGCCAGTTGTGAACTGCATCCATCCATCGAAACATCATTCGCTCACAACGTGTGAGAATCGAGGATCGTGGACACAGTGGAAACGCTGTCGTTCCAATGTTAATGGCATTCCATTGTCAATCTCTCTGCTGGGCAATAAAATAGCATGCGCTGCTTTGCGGTGCTCTTAGAATGGTGAGCCCGATCATTTAATATTAAGCACAGAGCTACGCCGAATAATGCCCCAAACATATATTTGTGATTTCAACACTACTCGTGAGTAGACTTGTGCAACACACCAGACGTGGGGACTTCTAACGCGCAGAAACTATGACTTCGGATTGCTTTTCCGTCTATTTTATATGTACTTATCTCATAGAGTGTGGAGATTAAGCGTTGAATGCCAAGTGTAAGTGCATGCTCATAACTATTTTGACACCAGTCATCGATAGCTTTGCAAAGTGACAACGCGTTCCTGTATCCCGATATAAAACGAAAGCATTCAGCAACACCCTCCCTCATGTGTGCTTGGAAGATTCACATAACGTGAATACCTTGTTAAATTAAAGGCTAATTTCACCGTGGTAAAGGAATCGGTGTGGTGATCTGTCTGGACCTGGCTGAGCAAATGGCCTCAGCACATATTGGATATATCGTTATTTCTATGGTTCATTCTTATGATTATGTGAAGTTTATAGAATCGAGTAGAGAGTGTGAAGAAGATGGCCTCATATGTCCCATTACGTTCGCGCAAACAATAACCGAATGCGCTCAACGATTCGATCGATGCCGCCCATGGATGTGGTGTGAAGCCATTAGCATAATGCTGCTTCATATCAACTATCACGATTGCTCACAATTACTTGGGTGGCTGGTGCATGCTCATAACTAGTTTGACTATAGTCTTCGATTGCTTCGAACCCTTTTATTGTTTGTGTGATTACCATAAACAGTGAGCTCCATTTTGAGGAGTAAGCTACTTTCCCACGTGAGACATGAAAAGGTCTTAAACGCGCGATGCATACGGTTGATTGCAGGTATATGCGATAGATTAAAACACCTCTGGTGTCCACTACATGTTTCCGTCTTTGTTATCCGCTAATTAATAAGACGTTTGTGCTGTTCACATGACAACTTGCTTGGTACAAATGTTCGAATGTGATTCTGTTTCACTCACAAATGCGCAGCAATCGTGGTTGCCGAAACCTCGCTTGCTCAAAAGCCATCGATTGCGCCGTGTTCACCTTTAGACTGAACAAGTGTGAATGTTGACGCTGGTCCCTGTCGCATGTATCCGTTCAGAGCAGCCGTTCACAAAGTGTAAGCGCGCTGGACATTTCGTTATTACTCTCGCTAACACTATCAGACGGATTTATGACGTATCTGTGTTGCACATCGACAAGACTTAATCCTCATCTGAGCAGTTGGTCCCAACTACAGTCTCTAGCCAATAGGTGCTAATTGCTCATTGAAAAGTGTGAAACGTAGCATGAGGATAGATAAATGTAGCAAGGTGTAACGAGCATGGTTACCGATTTGACCTCGTTAGGCAAGGCACAACGAGTGATAATCGATTTAGGGTTTGGCATGTGGTTGCGCACATCGAATTCCATGAGCATGGAGAAATCACACACGAAGGGTTCCCGCATATAACTTGACAAATGTTTTAATAAATGCATTACATTGCAAATGTTTAACCGATCGTGATGTTGCTAGACACCTTCATCCCAACTACGCTAGATTCTGTTTTTACCACAAACTGCATGTCATCATTGGAACAAATCAAAACTTCCTGCATAATTCGCGAAAGAATTTGCTAAACGCGTCAATCCGGATGACCATCGTACTACATCCTCTAGTATGTTTTTGACGACCAGTGCTAGTCAAAGCATATGAGAGATTCGTAGCGCGGATGGCATAGACCCCGACTGCATCATGTCACAAAAGGCATTGCTGTGCATTGCTGCATTCCTTACCATTTGTGGCTATTTTAGCGCCCATCGTTGATTAGTTATATTTTTGGTGTGCTTTGCTACAACAGTTTATCCGTAATGTAAGTTTCCCTCAATATGTATCGGATGGGCATTATATCCACGGTTATTTCGACGTGACGTGTAGTGTTATTTGTGCACTTGTGATCTTATTGCTTGGACTCATATACCCCATGAACTTTGTAGTCCATCAGTCATTAATCAGGTCATTTTGCTAACAACATATCGCTATTAAAATGGGAATGATATCAAATCACGGTTAAAATTGTTACCATGAGTTACTGGTAATACGAAGAATCAAAACCTAACTGATTAACTTAATACTTCTTTCACCATGCATTTCAATGACATTCCACCAAAGAGCACCGCCTTCAACAAAACCATTGTTTACATGTCTCGGTGACTATTTACATCCGCACTCAACTCACCCGTGTGGTAACCCAGCCGTTAGACTCTAACGCCATGCTGCTCGTTTGTTCGTTTATTTACGTTACAATTGAGAAAAACACTCCACACATTTGACCTCATCAAGCGCTTCACAGTCGTTTACGCAGGTTCGGTCACTTGCATGCGCGCAGCGAGAACATCGTATGTCGAACTGAACCTATGATCGAGCGTCCGTTTTTGCTTTTCCGTTTTGATCATTCGCTCGATACGGCCATAGATATTTGTGTGCTTAGTTGGTGCTCTAGGCCCCAACGCGCGCATCACGTATCGAGCCAACAACTGCTACTCTACGTCACACGAGTCGTTTCCGGCCGTGATTGCATTACTGTCTCGTGCCCACCGGTACACACACATGTAACTTACAAACTATAAACGTGCGCGCGCATAACGCCTAAATGAGACTCTCGTGTTAAACATCCACGCACAATCAATGAAATACACAACAAGACGTCCTCATGAACGTTCGACATGTCCTCATCCACCGAATAGATAAACAATCCAATGGTTGGCTCGTTCGCGATCATCGCGCTGGTTATAATACCAGCGACGCTAACTTCACAAATCTGAAGAGGTTCGGAACAGACTGACATGTTGGCGCCTCAGGTCAGATTATTGTTACAGCCTAATACGTTACATGCATATGGGAAACGAATTTGAATCAGATTTGATTACATTTGTGGTCGATGCTCAATCAATAGAGCTTTGAATCGGATAGGCTGCTCATGACTCTCGTAGGTTGGTTGCCAAATTACAAATAACTGAGTCTCACATAAATCCTCGGTGACATCTGCCGATGGGGATTTGGAATTCACAGGAAATTTTATTTAACAATGTTATACTTGTAAGCCCCTTATATGCAGGGTTCATACAAGTAACGCAGTTATTCTTTGCACGAAACTTATTTAACAGTGGCTTGCAAGTATAACTTTGTTTCATACTTTTCCACAGTCATATACATTTTAGGGTGTCTGCGTGTGGGAAATGTGAGCAACGGTATACTTTGAGGGGGGCGGTTTAGTTTTGAGAAACTTTTTCAGCAATCGGAATAAATACGTCGTCTAAATATGTTAAGTTCATTCAGTCACGAGTACCTCGCAGCTAAATCAGTGAGGCTAATTAGATGCTTAATTCTATACTTTCCCCAATATCTACGATTTTTGGATCGCACCAAATTAGTGTCAAAAATCTGGAGGTTGTATCAAATGATTTACCATTACTATGTCTACCGGTACCCCGATATTCGCCGATATGACCAAAGCAATACAGCTTAACATCGTTTATCGTCAAATGCATTTCTCTCCACATTCTTGTTCACCAATTATCCGGTCATGTGAGTACAAATGTCAGCGAGTAATGCTCATGCATTTGATAATTACACTGCTGAAATGCAACCGATGCTCAGTTCGATAATGACTCCCGAACGGGCGAAATGAGCTTCCGGTTCTTTCGCGTGTATACGAGCGAACGACATCAACTTGAGTATGGCCGCGTTTGTTGTGTGTGGTGGAAGTTGAGGGGCAGATTTTGTTTGACATTACTCAAACTACCAATTATTGCTCGATTATTGAAGCACAGTAATGTGGTTTAGTAAATTGCTCAATAGATACTTGGTCGATGCTGTCACGCCAACGTTTCGAGTTCACGCGTAGTTCGTGTTCGTGCAACCGCGTGGATTATGGATTCGGCGTAAGTCGCACGTGCACCGGAGACAAGACGAGTATGAGCACAGTTCGAATGCGGTTAGTTCATGTGCAGTGACCAGATCGCCTCGGCCACCATTGACCTTAATACAAGACCTGAACACACTTTGTTTGCCCGGAATGTTGAGCTGTGCGCATGCACGCACATGGCTGCATTCGCACAATGTGCGTCAAACTGCTCCTGTCAACACGATTATCTTTCACGTCGTGTGAGAGAGCGACTCGATTCGGGGACAGTCGTTCACTGTTAGAGTAAATTGCTCCACGATATATGAGAATGCTCAAAGTTGAAGTACATTAGTGTTTACCGAATGTCATGTGTTGCCCAGGTTGTAGCCGTGTGTAAGCGACAATTATTGTGTAGACCAAGACGAATAATTAAACTTCCGGGTTGATTTTTCAGTGACGTTATAATTGAACGTTAACGGAAGTAAGTCTCGGGAGAACACTAAAAAACTAAATATGGTGGCGATATTTCAGTTGCTTCCACGAAGCAGATGTTAAAATACCATGAAACTGCTCCCATAAAATCCCGGGGTGAAACTTCAGTGTTCATTAAAATCGTGCTCGCAAATGTATCATCTTGTATCCGAGTACTTTAATACTTGGTAGTCACCCGAATACTCCGTTGTTCGAATGCAAGATACATTGCAATTGTGAGAAAATGACATATTTCAGTAATACTGTTTTACATGAGCTGCAGTCGAACTGCGACCTACTTCTGCGTACGGCTCAAAAACAGTTTACCCGCCAGTGGTTCTAACGAGGATGTGTTTTCGCATTTCCGACTCTATCCGAGCGCCTATCATGCGGGTAAAGTGAACTGGTTTCAACGACTCATAGAGAACAATCACGGCCAAACCGTAATTGATAAATTGTTAGTTCTAAATTGTCATCTACTTCCGCTCAGCATTGTGGTGTAGAGAAGTTAGCCTTTTATTGAAAAACATGGTGTGCTGTGTGTGACTCGGTTTGTTGAATGTGTGCTTTTTCGTGTGCATTTCACGACCGACTTTCGAGAGCCAGCATGGAAATATCTACTTGGTTATACGTGAAAAATCTTTGCCTTGCGTTTTAGCTACCCCACTGCTCAGACAAAATGTATCTATTTAGATAATATGTAGCAGTATTGGTAAAACCACATGTTGTGGCCATTTGCTCAAGTGAACGAGAGAGAGGCAGTTTCAGTCCGTTCTGTGATTCATGCAGGCGAGAAAGGATGTATCACTTAATGGTTGAATTCACACGGCCTTGGATAGAATCTCACCGTATGACCGTTCCTTTCACTAGATTATCCGAGTTTAACTTATTTCCTTAAGGCCATTTTGCAAACATTTGGCCACACCGATAATGGAGAGTTGAATTGAACCTAACTAAAACACGTATTGCTCGCTTGACCAAATAAAAAATCAATTAACCTGATGGAACTTTTACTAAAGGTTTGGATCCACCATCAATGAGAGATTAGCTGGTTGTGAGCTTCTGCACTTGCTGTGTTGGTACATCTGTCTGTGAGCATAGCTGATTCACACACTTTCTAGCCAATCAGCGGGTGGTGCGCTTGTCACGTCGTTTCCAAGTCCAATTCAAGCGCGTCTGCTCAAACCACGTAGCCAATCAAACCTTGATTGGTAAAATTGAGTGAGAAATTTATTGTTTCTTGTCACACGAATAGAGCCGTGAGTGTTCCCATATCGGTTAAGATTCATCGAGTGGAATTTACTTAGAAATGATCAGCTTTGTTGGCATAATTTGTTTGTGAGACTCATGGAAACCACTATATTTGTGACTCAATCAATGCTAAATGATGTGTGGTTATCAATGACTATTTTCCGATTTTGTCGGTCAATATTGAATCAAACATACCACACTCTCAGCAGTAAGCGCATAAATGTAGAAGCAGATGACAACATAATGAATCACAAGTCCATTTATGATGGGATTCCTGATTGCGCAATAATAGTTGTCCTCAAATATATACTTGAATGCCACAGTTAATAAAATCGACACAGCCAAACTGTGGATCGACAAAGTGGATCCAAGGCAAGGGATGTGATTACATCAAAACTGGTCATTTCCACCCTTCGTTCTCATTTAACGTCACTTGATTATTATTTAAAAGGGCTTACTATGGTGATCAAACTATTTATATATCTATTTGGCAATTATTTATTTGCATTCAAGCGTTTTACTATTCAGTATTAGCATCGATTAAACTTACATTTGCTCTCAAAGATAATCAATTCACATATATTACTTCCTGTTTTTAACGAAGGGTCGGATATTTCCGCGTACAGTGAATCCGAATACGGCATCCTTAACAGCGTATGATGGTACCAGAGAGTTCGAAACGCTGAAACCAAAGTCTGATGAAAGCGGTGTGGAAACGAGCTTGTCCGATTCAGACCAATCTGCTCTCGAAAGGCATTCAGTAGAACCAGGTGACGAATCGCTCACCGAACAACCGCAATGCAAGAAACCATGTCTTGCTTCGGAACATGATACAATCACGGAAACCGGTTCAAAATTTACACGCAGTGGCATAGAAAATAAGTCACAGCAACCCGCATCTTCCTTGTTATTATCAATCACTCCTGATGCGAGTTCATCCCATTCGAATTCTATCGGTACATTGAATCAGTTTATTCCTGTTACCGGAGTAGCTGGAAACATATTGTATAACATCCCAAACTCATTTCTTGGCTCCATTCAACAGAATGGTTCCGCTGCTCATAACAGTCAGATGACATGCTCTACAAGCCAACTGACCGTTCCCATGTTCGATTCCCGATCCAATGTTCCTGCTCAAACGACTACTTGGCTTTTGGCCAATCCGATGAATCATCAAGGAACCTTGACGGCTGCCCCTACAACCGCACTACAGCCTACATTACTTGTCCCAATTTCGGGCAACGTTTCTAATTTCTCCAAATCCACAGAATCCGAGGCTACGATGGACTGCTCTAATCCATGCATCGTACGAATGTCTGATTTATTTGAGCTAATCAAAAACGTACCAAACATCTCCTCGGTAGTGGACCTGATACACAAAGCGAAGGTATCGTCGTTAAACAAAGAGGGGGGTATAACCCAGCGCGAACCCCAGAAAACTCCTCCGGCCACAATGCCAACTCTCGCGCCAAATGTCTCGGGAGCAACACAAGCCATTCTGAACCATCTGGTATTGGCTGCAATGGTGGGAACAGCCACCGGGGCCAAGGATCTACATATCCCCAATGGAATCGTCTCGGACCAGGCACTAGATATGTCGGTAAGTGTATATATGAAATGTGAGGATTCAATATTTTGCAGATAGTTGGCATTCGACCAAATTTATCATCCTCAAGGTTCACACAAATCTCACATCGAGCTACAGCTTTATTTCCAACAATAATTTCTATTCCCTCTGTTCTAAAACTAAATATCGTTGCACCTATTTTCCAGAAAAAATAGTGTGCCATCTTCAGTACTCCCACTTATGTGCTGCGAACTAACATGCTGTATAGCATTTGAGAGTCCTCTGCATTTATTTGTCGGTGGGCGCATCAATACGCACGCACACACAACTATCCTGTAATTCCTCTTCAGCTGGCAATGCGCATCCACGCGTAAATGTACGCATGCAATCAGGTGTGTCAGTTCGTGTGGTGCACCTCGGTTACCGGGTTCCAACTTACTTGCATACCATGGAGTCGATCGATGGATTGGGGATTTGCCTACAACGTGCACCCGTTGTGCTCGTTTCGCTTGCCCAATCGTTCGGATGACCTGAACACGAATCAGAGCTAGGCCAGCTGTCGGTGCTTGTTCTCGTTTTAGCACAGCGAGGTGTAAACTTGGGGAGAATATCCTGCTCTCTGTTAAGGTGAACAGCGCTTGCTTGTCAAGTGCGGAACAATCACGGTGTTAAGGTCATTTATTCGGTTGATCATGAATATTTAATCAGCACCAGACAGAGACAATGAAAAATCGGGCGTACGGTAAAACTAGAATTCACCGAAACATTTCAAGTCAATTTATGCTTCAGAACGTTAAAACCTATAAATGAGTTCGTAAGGATATCAAGCTATTTTCACATTTATTCACTGATGAAATAATGTGCGATTACTTGGGTTCTCAACTCGCTTTGGCGAAAACCACGATTCCCATTCTGGTGGTCGATTAGCTGACCCATTGAGGATGTCTACGACCTTCCTCAGCTTAAATGTTATACTTTTCCAACGACAACTTGTTCATCCCACACACGGACATATTTGACCTACCAGCATCTTGTCGGTTAATAAATCAACCGTAGCCCGATTTTGAACCCCTTCTCTAATTATGAGACTGACCCAATTTGTCGGTGAAGCGAAACTGATGTTCAGCTTGAGACAGTGTGATCGGTCGCCATTACCCTCATCTCGCTCAACTAGTGCAAAGGTGGACAGTACTCTCGTTGTGAGCTACTAAGCAAGGCGAAGCACCCAACGTTCGGTTTCCATATTATGGAAAGTGGTCAATTCGACGTGAATACATGTTTATTCCTGAGCAAATACTCAACTGACCGAGACGTGCACCGTGGCAACTATGCTTTCTGAGCATTTTGAGCGGATCGCTCGTGAGCTTTGATTTGTTTCCACTTGTTTGGATGCCGCAGCACTTGCCAATAATTAAAGGCGTGTCACGTGGGGGTATGCATTTGGTTAAAGCGAATGAATTAGCCGGTCAGAACGTGATCGCATCAGATGCATCGGTTTCCCACCGTATTCTGTAGATATGCCTTGTTCTGGTTACGTAGAGTAAAGAAGTGTCATCAATTTCCTGAAATTTCACTGATTATTTTGGTAGGTATAATAAATTTCATGTTGTCATCCATTCAATAGTCAACAATAAGTTCAATGAAACTGATAGATGATCAACATATTTTAGTCAGCTATTCTTGCTTTCACAGTTACGCTCGGCGTCCTCGGTGGAAACGAATATACGCGATGCTGCCACCGCAAATCAAACGGATTCCATCAACGGTGTTCCTCTTCAAGGTTCGCTGGATGCATCCAATACAGCCTGCAAGTGCAGCGTGAAAGAATGCGCATCCAGTTCGGTTTCACCTCATCCGGACATCAGCTGCTCAACTGTTCACGCTCAGGCAAACACTTTTCCTTGTCCACAGCTTATCGAGTGCCAATCAACCGCAAACGCAACGAGTAATGAATTCAACGGTCCTCGGGTACAACCAAACGAAAAAATCATGGCCAACAATACGTGTGACATCATTGGACACCAAATGGATAATGAACATTCCAGTCCATCAAACACCATGTCACAGCTCTTAAATCTAGCTCAATTACAAGCCCTCATATCTGCGATGGGTAACGTGACTGGCGCCATAAAACTCCCTTGTGCTGGAAACTCGACTTTCACACCCGCCTCATTGCCCGTTATGCATAATAATACCATGGTCTCAACAGCTCAGCTATTCCTCGCCCCAGCAGCTTCAAATAGTACAGTGCAGATGAACAATGGCCAGAATACTCTCATCCTACCGACGTCTGACAACAGTGCATCTGCTTCAACGTTTGAACAAACAGTCACAACAACATCATCGGGAACTAGTGGGACAACACCAAGCAACGGATTGGAAATGTTAGCAGCATCTTCTGTCGCGAGTGAGTGAAACTTGTTATTCTTCCGTACATATTACCAAAGTTGTCCAACTTAGTACATATGATAGATTTTACAAGGATTCGCGATTCGTATACAAAAACATTCTGAATTACGGTAAGCGTGATTGAGATTGCCAGAAAGTAATCATCCCTTCAAAGTGAGTTTGAGCCAATGGATCGTGTTGCTCACGTCCTCAGCGTTTACACGCCAAACCAATTGTAGTCGCGTCCGAGGGTCGGTTTTCTGAATATTAATCAATACGTTAACTCTTAGTCGATGTTGCCTACGTTTGTCATGTTCCTTGTTCGGTACAAGCATGCACTCGCTCTCCTTTGCGTAGGTCGAGCGTTGGGTGTGTGAATCTGCGAATCACATCACGCAATCGAGCACTCAGATCTGTTTTGACAATCTCAGACAGGCGTTGCGGAGTGTCGAATATCGGATCGGTTTAAGGCCTCTCCGCCTAGCTGGGTCCACCACCCGTGGTTCATACAATAACAATGGAATGTCTGATCCACGCAACTGTCCGAGCTTCATTTGCATTTGTCTCATACATGGTGACGGAGTATACTCGATGAGTTGTTTGAAGGTGGATTCAGTCTTCATTGGACAACCAAATCGAACATAATAAATGGGGTTACTCACGTGATCCTGTTTAACGGTTAATGCTCTCATTTTGACGTGCAGACGATGCTCGATTGGGAGGGTCGAATGCCCATGATATCAAATAGTGGAACAGATTTATTAATGAGAGCTTGCAAATAGGTCACAAATAGTTGATGATGCAGGATGACCTCCGATGAGTAAATATGTGACAAAATATGTTTTATGTGCAACAGAAACTAAAATGCATTCGGGTTTGTCAGTTTTAGGTAATCTACGCTAGACTTCAATTCTTACCACTCTCACTTAATTGATGTAACTAGAGTACTTGTAAAACCGTTTGAGATTCGGTAACGTTTTAACTAATAAACAAAAATTTGCTTTTATTGGACAGGCAATAATTCAGAAAATACGAAAATGGCGTTTATGCCAAGTAATCACCCTTTATAATATATACGACACAGCACCTGATTTGCAATTTTAATTTCATTTTGCAATTGCTTTTGCAGCTAATCACACTATCCCAGGCTTCACACAAAGCCCAACAACGCTTGCCCAGGGAAACAGTTCTACTGCGATTCCAGCGTTTGTTAATCTGTTGGCCACATCCAATCGGCCGTTGACCACTCAGACCAGTTTTACACTGAATTCCACCACGGCAGCCCGTTTATTGACCAGCCTGGCAAGCTTCCCATCCAATATACAATCCACCGCGTTGTTGCAAGGAGGCCCTTCCACTGGACAGCCATGTAATATGTTGAACCTGTTCGATGCATCATTGTTGAACAACACAACAGCAACCACCGTCAGTCAAATCGCGCTCACGGCCAATATACGCCCGGTATCAAGTCTAAACGGCACGACAGCCAAATCACTTGGCGCCAACAGCTCATTGATTGGTTTCCTTGATCCCAGAACCACAAGCATCCAGCTACGCATGGGCGATAATACTACCACAACATTACCAATCGGGAACTCGGCAACCTTGATCAACACTGCAGATTTGTCCCATTACCTGACCAATGGTGCTGTGAATGGAGCTGTCCCGAAGAGTGAGGCGCATGCTGTTTGTGACAACGAACCACTAATAATGACGGACGGGATGCTTTGTGAGGTCGATGGGGAAAACGCATCCTCACTGGATAGCCGTCACGATGACGATTGGGACTGCGACGGTAATCTTCCTCTAAACTCGCAAGGGTTACGTGGATTGAAACCGGAATTAGCAAGCACCGGATCCAGTCCCAACGTGCAAGCAAATATTTTACCATCAGCACCTCGGCGCACAACTGCATCCAGTCGAAGTTCCAACGCAGCAGGCAGTCGACGAAATGTGAACAACTCTGGTCTAGATTCACCACAGCCATCTAGACCACATCGTCAGAATTTCACACCAACCCAAAATCGCATACTGACAGAGTGGTATCAAGTGCATCAAGCGAAGCCTTACCCGTCAACCGACGATACGAAAGAGCTCGCAAACGAATCTGGATTGAGCTATTCTCAGGTGAGTTCGTAATTGAACATGTCTATATTGTGTAACGCATGTATCTCACGCCATACACGAATCAATGATTTTGAAACACTTTCGAAAATCAGGCACATCCCAAGAGTGCAACGCGGGAAATTTAATTCTCGAATTAATGTGTACCTTTATTTTAAGTCTGACAAAATTCCCACCTTTTACGCAGGTAGATATCTATTCAAGTGCATGGAAATGCACTGCTTTTACTTCGATCGAAACTCGTTTACCCGGAATCGTCGAACAACAGAGCCGACGCCACTCGGTTTACGCTATTTTTGTTTCCATAGATTCGTTTCAGCAGAAACCACAACATTCGCGGCATTGCCACTGCTCTGTAGTTACCACCGCAACCAGTTTATAACCACGCATCAGAATGGTGGTGGAACGAGCAGCTCTTCGAAACGCACTAGATTACTTTCCGGGGCTGTTGAGTGAGGATGTTCAAATGTGCGGTACAACAGAACAGCTGCGTTAGACTAAACACGCAACCCATGTAGTGCCAATGAGAGTGCACTCGTGCACACACTCAAGGCCGGTTCGTTTCCTCCCAACCCAATCTGGGACAAAATCGCACACGATGTTTGCGGATGGTACTCTTCAATTGTACGTGTGTGCACATGCAGTCACAAATTATGCCGGGGCTATCAGACGTCGGGCAAACGAGTGTCTGTCGTTGGGCTCAGATTTGTTTTGTCTGTCTTCTCATCCCATCTCTAAGGTAGCACAAACGGTCTCCAAGCTTTGAACACGAGAATGTCTCGGAGAAGAAACGGCAAGATGTCAGACCTGCACACACAGACACACCTAGCGTCTTAACAAAACACTTGCACACATTTGTGTTCGAGCGATACGCCGGTGCGTATGCACAGAGTGCATTTAGGGATGCAGCTGAGGAAGAGAGTGCGTACGTGTGTCAGCACGCCTCTGTTGCAATGATCGATCGGCTAAAGCGAATCCGTCCCACAATCTTCTGCTTTTGCTCTCCCGGACCGATTAGATGTAATCGATTGTGGGTGCTGTGTGCGTGAGCCTGGTGATGCGCATTGGTAATGCAGTGCCTTTGTGCTTTTTTTCGTCTGACAAATCCGCGTCATCGGTTTTGTGTGCGTAAACTGGAGGTAGTAAGGAGCAAATATGTCTGAGCGATGCCATGTAGCTTTGATCAGTATATTTTTGGAACTGCTGATTCAAATGTACATGTCTACAAATACATTGGACCGAAAATCTTTTGGGGTTAACATCCACCCTTCCATCCCAACAATCTTAGGAGAATAATATCAAATTACCATTTTGCTGTGATAACGAAAATACAAGATAATTTAATTTTGCTTTCGATTTTACCTTGTAATTTAAAAACCGCATTTGTACGCATTTCCATCAAACTGAATTCTGATTCCCAATGTACACAATGGGCTGAGCAATGAACTTTATTCTTATGTGAAACGTTACGCTAAATTTCTTTTGACTCGCAAGTCTTACCATTATTGTAACGAAGCAGGCTATGTCATATTGTTTCTCACAACATAAACCAGTTTAATGGGAAAACTACCGACTGTCCATATTTTGATTTTGCGCGTGCTTAATTTGCGAAAATTTTCTCAGCTTAATGTTATCTGTAAGGATGGGAAATAGAGAGCCGTGTGATATAAACCACCATCTTCATGCATCGTTCGGTTTCGTTCCAATACGCACTCATGACAACGTTTATTTGCCGAAGCAAAACTACCGTTCGTTTTCCGAAAAATTGTAGGCTGTGGCAAGCTTGAGATTACCGCTACTCTGCCATTTACGACCTGCGCACAAGCACCTACATTCGATGCCTCTCGTAGACACGGCGACATGGAATTATTGAACGGCGTGCACCACACATCTGCGTGTCTTGTTGCTATGCTCTGGGCGTTTGATCACCGACACATGCGTGCCCAAACACACAGACACACAGACGAGGATCGATCGATGCGATTCTGTATTTATCCCGTGCGATTCCACCAGACTGCTATACACTATACCTGAAAGCGCTCACGTGAACATCACATCCTACATGGGAAACGGTCAGTTGATTTAGTAAGACAGAGAACGTTTTGCTTGATAGTGTGGTATGATTAGCCCCTTCACGTCTAGATAAACACGCACTCTCTCACTTTCTCTGTCTCGAGAGAGACTGGGTGCGTAAATGTCAGAGCTATTTGGAGAAAACGGCGGTCGTGCGAGTGTGAACACACGCATGCACAACACCGATCGATAAATCTCCCTTAGGATCTGTCTGCCATTATCGGACGCATCGGTTCGCGCACATTAGCACAAAACTCACAAAAATGTTTTAAACTCAAAACGACAGCGCCGAGCGCTGATCGAAATAGGGGGACACATTTTACCAAGAAGGATGCATGAACAGAATGCGTATAATAAGAAATTATAACGAGATGAAACTGAACGTCTGCCAATAACATGCAAAATTTCATCGGTTTCCTTTAGATCCAGCGAAACCATAACACGTCTCAAATCAAAGTTCAGTAATATTTTTCGACCAATCATATTTTTGCAACAAATTTACCTTGTGACAACCGCCAAAATCACTCTCAATGTTTTTTAAACCAATTGTGGAGCAACGACTTCAAATGCTATTCTGTAGGACTGAAAGTTTTGTGGAAAAATGTAGACTACCTACCACCGAGGTAATACTATGGCTGATATCCGAAGTCACTCTCTAATCACGGCACATACATGTTCACATTCTGGGACTTTCATCTATCGTTTTCCTTTCAACAGGTTAAAAAATGGTTCGCAAACAAACGAGCACGCTCTTCGTCCAGCGGGCTCCCCAAACCCACACCACCTCTCGCACCCGATGCATCCCCGGATCCTGCTGCCACAGTCGCCATGGTCGCGGCAGCCATGGCAGCGGCTACGAGCAGTGGAGTTGCGGTGGAAAGTCCGCAAGCAAACAGCCTGTACCAGTTGTTTCCGAACTCGCAATCTTTTGGAATCTCAACCTCGAACAGCGATATTCATTTTCTGATGGTAGACCCTACGCAAATCAATTCGCGTATGAACGATGAGAAAATGAGTGAGAGTGAGCCTGTGGTGTTGAAAACCGCTGTCGAGGCCGAGTTGAAGATGAATAACGAAGACTCAGATCACCCTGGGCTTGAACAGGCTATAGTGGATGTAGCAGAACAAGGCTTAGAAATTTCATCTGAATTATCAGCATCACCGCCTACGCTACAAGTTGTCATCTCCCCTCGTCCATCAGCTTGCGAGAACATGACCACAAGCATACAGACTGACGCAGAAAATCATGATCTAGAAACGCAGGAAGCCTGCAGCCAACTTGTCGCAGATTGACGGACATTTGGGATCATTCGAATGTCTCACGGAACAGCCGCAAAATCTAGTCTTCGAGAAAACCGAGCATTGTTTACTTTCATTACTACAGCTGTTTGAATCCTCAAAACGTTTTAGCTAAATCCACCCGAAAATCGTGCCTTTTATTGCATGACCTACCACATTGTACAGATTGTTTCTCTAGTCATTTGAATCCAATTTTTACCGCAGACTATTTTACTTCAAATCCTCACTTTATTCCATCACGGAAATCGAAGCGTGGATTTCTTCTGATCTCCTATACGTTTTGTTTATAGCAAATGAGCATTCTCATGTCAATCTTTATTGTACATCAACATAATCAAATTGTGAACATTAATTTTTAAGCACAATGTGACCGAATTTCATTGAATTATGTTTTTACAAAAAATACCAAGAATTCTCACGGGTAACAAATTGATGATTGGATAATTGTGCGAGGCATCTGAAATACCTTCTTCATTTTATCTAAATTTATATTATGTAATTTCAAGTTTTTCTTCGCCAAAAAGGTAGCCAGTTGTGAACTGCATCCTTCCATCGAAACATCATTCGCTTACAACGTGTGAGAATCGAGGATCGTGGACACAGTGGAAACGCTGTCGTTCCAAAGTTAATGACATTTCATTGTACATCTCTCTGCTGGGTAATAAAATAGCATGCGCTGCTTTGCGGTGCTCTCGAAATAGTGAGCCAGATCATTTAAAATTAAGCGCAGAGCTAAGCCAAACAATGTCCTAAACATATAATTGTGATTTCAACACTACTCGTGAGTAGACTTGGGCAACATACCAGACGTGGGGACTTCTAACGCACAGAAGCTACCACTTCGGATTCCATTTCCGTCTATTTTCCATGTACTTATGTCATAGAATGTCAAGACTAAGCGTTGAACGCCATGTGTATATTGTATATAACGATATTTCTATAGTTCATTCCTTTCACGAAGTAAAGTTTATAGAATCGAGTAGAGAGTGTGAAGAAGATGGCCTCATATGTCCCATTACGTTCGCGCAAACAAAAACTGAATGCGCTCAAACATTCGATCGATGCCGCCCATGCATGTGGTGTGAAGTCATTAGCATAGTGCTGCTTCATACCAACTATCACGATTGCTCACAATTACTTGGGTGGCTGGTGCATGCTCATAACTAGTTTGACTATAGTCTTCGATTGCTTCGAACACATTTATTGTTTGTGTGATTCCCAAAAGCAGTGAGCTCCATTTTGAGGTGTGAGCTACTTTCCCACGTGAGACATGAAACGGTCTTAAACGCGCGATGCATACGGTTGATTGCACGTATATGCGATAGATTATAACACCTCTGGTGTCCACTACATGTTTCTGTCTCTGTTAACCGCTTATGAATAAGACGTTTGTGCTGTTCGCATGACAACTTGCTTGGTACAAATGTTCGAATGTGATTCTGTTTCACTCACAAATGCGCAGCAATCGTGGTTGCCGAAACCTCGCTTGCTCAAAAGCCATCGATTGCGCCGTGTTCACCTTTAGACTGAACAAGTGTGAATGTTGACGCTGGTCCCTGTCGCATGTATCCGTTCAGAGCAGCCGTTCACAAAGTGTATGCGCGCTGGACATTTCGTTATTATACTCGCTAACATTATCGGACGGATTTATGACGTATCTGTGTTGCACATCGACAAGACTTAATACTCATCTGAGCAGTTGGTCCCAACTACAGTCTCTAGCCAATAGGTGCTAATTGCTCATTGAAAAGTGTGAAACGCAGCATGAGGATAGATAAATGTGGCAAGGTGTCACGAGCATAGTTACCGATTTGACCTCGTTAGGCAAGCCACAACGAGTGTTAAACGGTTTGACATGTGGTTGCGCACATCGAATTCCATGAGCATGGAGAAATCACACACGAAGGGTTCCCGCATATAATTTGACGAATGTTTTAATAAATGCATTACATTGCAAATGTTTAATCCATCGCGATGTTGCTAGATAAGTTTATCCCAACTACGCTAGATTCTGTTTTTGCCACGAACTGCTTTTCATCATTGGAACAAATCAAAACTTCCTGCATAATTCTCGACAGAATTTGCTAAACGCTTCAATCCGGATGACGACCAGTGATAGTCAAAACATATGAGAGATTCGTAACGCGGATGGCATAGACCGCGATTGAATCATGTCAAAAGAGCCAACGTGCCATGCTGCATTCCTTGCCATTTGTGTCTAGTTCAGCGTCCATCGTTGATTAGTTATATTCTTGGTGTGATTTGCGACAACAGTTTATCCAGAATGTAAGTTCCCTCAATATGTATCGTATGGGCATTATATCCATGGTTATTTCGACGTGACGTTTAGTACTATTTGTGCTCCATTGGGATTATTGATTGAGCTCACATACCCCATGAATTTTGTAATCCATCAGTCATTAATAAGGTCATTTTGTTAACAACATTTCGCTATTAAAATGGGAATGATATCAAATCACGGTTGCAAGTGTTACCATGAGGTACTGTTAATACGAAGAATCAAAACCTAACTGATTAACTTAATACTTCGGTCGCCATGCATTTCAATGACATTCCACCAAAGAGAACCGCCTTCAACAAAACCATTGTTTACATGTCTCGGTGACTATTTACATGCGCACTCAACTCACCCGTGTGGTAACCCAGCCGTTAGACTCTAACGCCGTGCTGCTCGTTTGTTCGTTTATTTACGTTACAATTGAGAAAAACACTCCACACATTTGACCTCATCCAGCGCTTCACAGTCGTTTACGCAGGTTCGGTCACTTGCATGCGCGCAGCGAGAACATCGTATGTCGAACTGAACCTATGATCGAGCGTCCATTTTTGCTTATCCGTTTTGATCATTCGCTCGATACGGCCATAGATATTTGTGTGCTTAGTTGGTGCTCTAGGCCCCAACGCGCACATCAAGTATCGAGCCAACGACTGCTACTCGACGTCACACGAGTCGTTTCCGGCCGTGATTACATTATCGTCTCGTGCCCACCAGTACACACACATGTAACTTACAAACTATAAACGTGCGCGCGCATGACGCCTAAATGAGACTCTCGTGTTAAACATCCACGCACAATCAATGAAATACACAACAAGACGTTCTCATGCACGCTCGACATGTCCTCATCCACCGAATAGATAAACAATCCAATGGTTGGCTCGTTCGCGATCATCGCGCTGGTTCTAATACCATCCTATAAATACACGACCCTAACTTCACAAATCTGAAGAGGTTTCGTACAAACTGGCGCTTCAGGTCAGATTATTGTTACAGCCCAATACGTTTCGTGAATATGGGAAACGAATTTGAATCAGATTTGATTTCGTTCATGGTCGATGCTCAATCAATACTGCTTTGAATCTGATAGGCTGCTCATTTCTCTCGTTGGTTGGTTTCCAAATTACGAGTAACTGAGACTCACGTAAATCATCGGCGACATCCTCCGATGGGGATTTGGAATTCACAGGAAACGTTATTTAACAATGTTATACTTGTAAGGCTCTTATATGCAGTGTTCATACAAGTAACGAAGTTATTCTTTGCACGAAACTTATTTAACAGTGGTTTGCAAATATAACTTTGTTTCATACTTTTCCATAGCCATATACATTTTAGGGTGTCTGCGTGTGGGAAATATGAGCAACGGTATACTTTGAGGGGGGGGGGCGGTTTAGTTTTGAGAACATTTTTCAGCAATCGGATTAAATACGTCGTCTAAATATGTTAAGTTCATTCAGTCACGAGTAACCCGCGGCCAAATCAGTGAGGCTAATTAGATGCTTAATTCTATACCAATTCCAATATTCATAGATTTATTCATAGATTATATGCAGGTAAAAAGCTATGCTTTACAAGACCCACAAAAATGTACATCGGGTCGGATGGTAAAAATTATCAAAATATTGTTAGATTATTGTCAAACATAAAAAACATACTTTTCCATGTGGATATCTAGTGATTTTGTGAAAACTTCAACAGTTCCAGATCGTACCACATGAGTAGGTAAACTGTTCCACAGTTGCACATTGCGAACGGAAAATGCATATTTGCGGCAGTTCAACCTGCTATGCTGTTGGTAAAGTTTTAATTGGTGACCTCGCAGATGTGTGTTATGGGAAAGATGAAACAAATGACCGCAAAGATGATTTGTTTGATTAAGCACTGTCCAAATGAATATAAGTGCTCCTCGTTTCCGTCTGTATTCGGCCGAATTCAAATTCAATAATTTAAGTCGCGTTTCGTATGGATAATTTGATAGTCCCAGGACGAGTTTTGTCGCTCTGCGCTGTGGAGTTTCTAATAGCAGAATATCTTTTTTCAACCAAGGATCCCATGCCGGTATAGCATATTCAACATGAGGACGGATGTACGTTGAAATCAATTTGCAGACAATATTGGGGTCAAACGAACCTAGGACACTTTTAAGGAGACCCAAGTTGTTTTCAGCTTTGCAGGCAGCCAGTCGACATTGCATTGAGTTTCCTAAGTCTGATTGGATAATCACACCTAAATCTTTTTTCGGAGGAGGCGGGTTTAATAACAGTGCGACCAAGATAATATTCTTTGCTCGACTTGCTGTTGAGAGACAATAGGCTGCATTTCGAAGCATTCAGGGGCATTTCGTTTTCTATGGACCAAGTGTGAATCATATCGAGATCCCGTTGCAGGTTCTGTGTGTCGTCTATCTTGCGCCAAAGCTTTGCGTCATCAGCGAAAATAAGCACGGACGACTGTAATACATTAGGCAAGTCGTTTATATATATTAAAAACAAAAGCGGTCCGAGGACTGATCCTTGTGGGACACCACGGGCAACTTTAATCGACTCGGATAGTTCGTTTTTGACTCTCACGTACACCTCACGAGATATCAACCATTCTTTAATCCATGCATGGAGTTTACCCTGTACTCCGTAGGTGAGTAGTTTCGACGAAAGTATTTCGTGATTCACACGATCGAAGGCTTTTGATAAATCGATATAAATTACGTCCACGGAGTGGCCGGCATCCAGTAGCTCAGACCAAGATTCTTTTGCTAATAGCAAGTTTGTTAGACAGGATCGTTTTTTCCTGAATCCATGCTGTGCCTCGGAGATTAAATTATTAATCTCAAAGTGATTCCGTAAGGCATCAGCTATTATGGACTCCATTACTTTGGATAGCACTGGTAATAACGCTATCAGGCGATAGTTTAAAGGATCATTTCTTTTACCACCCTTGTAGATCGGACTAATCAGGACAGTTTTCCAAGTTTCTGGTACAAAGCTCTGCTCGAACATCATCGTGAATACATCAGATGTCGGTTTTGCCAACTCGGAAGATAGATTGTGCAAAATGTTTGCGTGTATATTGTCTATACTGGATGAGCCTGTTCTCTTCATCGTCATTAATTTTGTTTGAACAACGTTGGGGGGGGGAACTCCACCCCCTGAAGAATTGGCAGGCTGCAGCTGTCAGAGTTTAAGGGCTGTCTATGGGTCGACACTTGTGAGATAACTGATGCAAATTGTTGTCGGAAAACGTTAGCGCAATCTTTAAATGACGTAACTATTCCAGTACCAGAGACCAGTGGCGGTATTCCCATTTTAACATTCCGGAGGTCGTTGACGTGTCTATACAATGCTTTGGGATTTATAATGAATTTTTCGACAAGACTGATTTGGTAATCTTTTCTGTCTTTTCGAATGAGGCAGACACACTTATTTCGCAATAACGTGTAGTAGCACCAAGTTATCCCAGACGGATCGTCCAAGTATTTGAACCAGGCATTGTCACGTTTACACATCCATTTCCGAGTACTGCTTCTGAGAGGCTTTTTCGGACGCTGTTTGCTGGATATTATTTTCATTATTGTCATGACAACATGATCACTCAATCCGAGTGGAGCTGTTTAGGAAACAGATTCTATCATGAGTTCTTCGTTTGTAAGTATGAGGTCCAGGCTAGATGGGGTTTGTTCAGATCGAAATCGCGTTGGTTGTTGCACATGGTTGTAAAGAGGGGTGCAAGTCATTATTTCTTGAAGAAAGCTTTTGAATGAATCGTCACCAGTAATGTGTGTTGCAAGGGTCGGTACATTAAAATCACCGAGGAGAAGCGAATGTGAATATGTGAGCTTCAATGCAAAACGTATTGCATTAGCAAGAACAGTGTCAGCGGCAGATGATGAAGAAGGGGGTCGATAAATCAATGCTAAGAGGCACTTACGTTTATCATGTAAGTCAAAAGAGCAAAACAATGTATCTGGGACATCTAACTCGGGGGAGAGAAGTATAGTGCAGTTGATGCTTTCATGTAAGTAGAGGAGGACACCGCCAACTTTTGTTGCTCTATCTTTTCGGTAAATCATCCTATGAGGGATTTTAAGTTCAGAATCGTGTATAGAATTACACAACCAGGTTTCTGTCACTGCAATCAAATCCCAAGACGCCACGGTCGCACGTGAATACAGTTCAGTAAACTTGCCCAGAAGGCTCTGAGCATTGGTGTAACAGCATGATAGAGATTTGATTTCTGTTGACGATGAAGAGCTCATAGTAGTGGATTCGCCGACCCAGAATTGGTCGGCTGCTCCACATTTTTTGTCTCAGGTGCATTTGATTGACTTGGTAGCGAAGTCATTTCAGGAACAACGGTGTTCGTGCGTTTTATGTCGTATACAGCCCGAATACGAATTTCAGGAGGTGCAAATTTTCGACATTGATACCACGCCTCGAGTATTCTATCCTTCATATCATCTGTGCGGAATGATATTTTGAGATGAGGAGGCTGATGCGTTTCTTTTTTCGGTATAAGGCGCATAACATGAGTAGTTATTATACCCTTTAAACCTAGAATCTCTTGTAAGAACCTCCATTCACTGCAATCATGTTGCAGACGCTTGCTGGATTCTACTTCGTTCGAAATGGGTACACCATGAACTATAACAGCTCTGCGATTTGTAGCCTCTTTCGCTAGTTCCGGATTATTACGACGAATTTGCCGTTCTTCCCAAGGAACGTCTGGAAATATTTGCACAGTCGATTTGTTTACAACTAAGAGGGATGAGGCGAGCAACATATTTTCTACATATTGGACGGACATGAGCACTACACGCAGTAACCTGGGTGTGTTCGCACGAGGTGAGTTCGGGGGTCTAAACAATCGCGTCAGCGACGCAGGTGAGGCAGTGATGTCTAAGCTTCTGCAAAGGTCATTCCATTGATTCCTGTCATCTGCTTCGCGTTGCTTTAGCGATGGCGAAGTTGATTCAACGAGATTACTACAAATAACCGTTAGATCATCAATGTTTTATCTTTGGGGGGGGTTAGTGTTCAAACTCTTTGGTCTAAGCTTATGCACATCCTTCGATAATTCAGAACTTTCCTTCACTTGACTGCAGGTCAGATTCGCAGACTCATCGGTCGTACGAGCTGTTGGAAGGGATCTTGGTCGATTTCGGATCGATTTGTGAATCGCACCAAATTAGTGTCAAAAATCTGGAGGTTGTATCAGATCATTTACCATTACTATGTTTACCGGTACCCAGATGTTCGTCGATATGACCAAAGCAATACAGCTTAACATCGTTTATCGTCAAATGCATTTCTGTCCACATTCTTGTTCACCAATTATCCGGTCGTGTGAGTACAAATGTCAGCGAGTAATGCTCATGCATTTGATAATTATACTGGTGAGATGCAACCGATGCTCAGTTCGATCGTTCGATGATGACTCCCGAACGGGCGAAATGAGCTTCCGGTTCTGTCGCGTGTATACGAGCGAACGACATCAACTTGAGTATGGCCGGGTTTGTTATGTGCGGTGGAAGTTGAGGGGCAGATTTTGTTTGACATTACTCAAACTACCAATTAATGCTCGATTATTGAAGCACAGTAATGTCATCAATGAACCAACTGAATGTGGTTTAGTAAATTGCTCAATCGATACATAACCGATGCTGTCACGCCAACGTTTCGAGTTCACGCGTAGTTCGTGTGCGTGCAACCGCGCGGATTATGGATTCGGCGTAAGTCGCACGTGCACCGGAGACAAGACGAGTATGAGCACAGTTCGAATGCGGTTAGTTCATGTGCAGTGACCAAATCGCCTCGGCCAACATTGACCTTAATACAAGACCTGAACACAATTTGTTTGCCCGGAATGTTGAGCTGTGCGCATGCACGCACAGGGCTGCATTCGCACAATGTGCGTCAAACTGCTCCTGTCAACACGATTATCTTTCACGTCGTGTGAGAGAGCGACTCGATTCGGGGACAGTCGTTCACTGTTAGAGTAAATTGCTCCACGATATATGAGAATGCTCAAAGTTGAAGTGCATTAGTGTTTACCTAATGTTATGTGTTGCCCAGGTTGTGGCCGTGTGTAAGTCAGATGGGTGATGTTATTATTGAAAGTTTACGGAAGTAAGTCTCGGGATAACGCGAAAGATCCTAAACACACTGGCGATATTTCAGTTGCTTCTACGAAGCAAATGTTAAAACACCACGAAACTGCTCTCATGGAATCCCGGAGTAAAACATGGGTGTTCATTAAAATCGTGCCCGAAAATGTATACTCTTGTATCCGAGTACTTTAATACTTGGTAGTCACCCGAATACTCTGTTGTTCGAATGCAACATGGCATTGCAATTGTGAGAACTGCAGTGGAACTGCGACCTACTTCAGCGCACGGCACAAAAACAGTTTGCCCGCCAGTGGTTCTAACGAGGATGTGTTTACGCATTTCCGACTCTATCCGAGCGCCTATCATGCGGGTAAAGTGAACTGGTTTCAACGACTCATAGAGAACAATCACGGCCAAACCGTAATTGATAAATTGTTAGCTCTAAGTTGTCATCCACTTCCGCTCAGCATTGTGGTGTAGAGAATATAGCCTTTCATTGAAAAACAAAGTGCTGAGTTTGACACTGTTTTGCGAATGTTTGCTTTTTCGTGTGCATTTCACGACCGAATATCGCGAGCCAGCATGGAAATATCTACTTGGTTATACGTGAAAAAACTTTGCCTTGTGTTTTAGCTACCCCACTGCTCAGACAAAATGTATCTGTTTAGATAATATGTAGCAGTATTGGTAAAACCACATGTTGTGGCCATTTGCTCAAGTGAACGAGAGAGAGGCAGTTTAAGTCCGTTCTGTGATTCATGCAGGCGAGAAAGGATGTATCACTTAATGGTTGCCTTGGATAGAATCTCATCGTATGACCGTTCCTTTCACTAGATTATCCGAGTTTAACTTATTTCCATAAGTCCATTCTGCAAACATTTGGTCGCACCGATAATGGAGAGTTGAATTGAACCTAACTACAACAAGAATTGCTCGCTTGACCAAATAAAAAATCCATTAACCTGATGGAATTTTCACTAAAGTTTTTGATCCGCCCTCAATGAGAGTTGATCTGGTTGTGAGCTCCTGCACTTGCTGTGTTGGTACATCTGCCTGTGAGCATAGCTCATTCACACACTTTCTAGCCAATCAGCTTGCCGTGCGCTTGTCTTGTCTTTTCCAAGTCCAATTCAAGCGCGTCTGCTCAAACCACGTAGCCAATCAAACCTTGATTGGTAAAATTGAGTGAGAAATTTACGGTTTCTTGTCACGTGGATGGAGCCGTGAGTGTTCTCATATCGGATTAGAGTCACCGAGTGGAGTTTACTTGGAAATGATTAGTTTTGTTCGCATGATTTGTTTGTGATACTCGCGGAAACCACATTCTCGCAGTAAGCATGTAACCGCTGAATCCTGATTGCGCAATAATAGTTTCCTCAAAGATATACTTGAATGCCACAGTTAATAAAATCGACACAGCCAAACTGTGATCTACTTAGTGGATCCAAGTCAAGGGATGGGAGTACTTCAAAACTGGTCATTTCCATTATTCGTTCTCATTTAACGTCACTTGATTATTATCTAAAAGGGCTTACCATGGTGATCAAAATATTTATATATCTATTTAGCAATTCTTCATTTGCATCCTAGCGTTTTACTATTCAGTATTAGCATCGATTAAACATACATTTGTTCTCAAAGATAATCAATTCACATATATTACTTCCTATTTTTAACGAAGGGTCGGATATTTCCGCGTACAGTGAATCCGAATACGGCATCCTTAACAGCGCATGATGGTACCAGAGATTTCGAAACGCTGAAACCCAAGTCTGATGAAATCGGCGTGGACACGAGCTTGTCCGATTCAGGCCAATCTGCTCTCGAAAGGCAATCAGTAGAACCAGGTGACGAATCGCTCAACGAACAACCGCAATGCAAGAAACCATGTCTTGCTTCGGAACATGATACAATCACGGAAACCGGTTCAAAATTTACATGCGGTGGCATAGAAAATAAGTCACAGCAACCCGCATCTTCCTTGTTATTATCAATCACTCCTGATGCTAGTTCGTCCCATTCGAATTCTATCGGTACATTGAATCAGTTTATTCCTGTTACGGGAGTAGCTGGAAACATATTGTATAACATCCCAAACTCACTTCTTGGCTCCATTCAACAGAATGGTTCCGCTGCTCATAACAGTCAGATGACATGCTCTACAAGCCAACTGACCGTTCCCATGTTCGATGCCCGATCCAATGTTCCTGCTCAAACGACGACTTGGCTTTTGGCCAATCCGATGAATCATCAAGGAACCTTGACGGCTGCCCCTACAACCGCACTACAGCCTACATTACTTGTTCCAATTTCGGGCAACGTTTCTAATTTCTCCAAATCCACAGAATCCGAGGCTACGATGGACTGTTCTAATCCATGCATCGTACGAATGTCTGATTTATTTGAGCTAATCAAAAACGTACCAAACATCTCCTCGGTAGTGGACCTGATACACAAAGCGAAGGTATCGTCGTTAAACAAAGAGGGGGGTATAACCCAGCGCGAACCCCAGAAAACTCCTCCGGCCACAATGCCAACTCTCGCGCCAAATGTCTCGGGAGCAACACAAGCCATTCTGAACCATCTGGTATTGGCTGCAATGGTGGGAACAGCCACCGGGGCCAAGGATCTACATATCCCCAATGGAATCGTCTCGGACCAGGCACTAGATATGTCGGTAAGTGTGAATATGAAATGTAAGGATTCAATATTAAACAGAGTGCTGATACTCGACCAAGTTTATTAACCTCACGGTTATCGCAAATCTCACATCGAGCTACAACTTAATTGCAACAATGATTTCTTTTCCATCTGTTCTAAAACTAAATATCGTTGCTGCTATTTTCGATAAAAATACTGTGCCATCTTCAGTACTCCCACTTATGTGCTGCGAACTAACATGCTGTATGGCATTTGAGAGTCCTCTGCATTTATTTGTCGGTGGGCGCACCAATACGCACGCACACACAACTATCCTGTAATTCCTCTTCAGCTGGCAATACGCATCCACGCGTAAATGTACGCATGCAATCAGGTGTGTCAGTTGGTGTGGTGCACCTCGGTTACCGGGTTCCAACTTACTTGCATACCATGGAGTCGATCGATGGATTGGGGATTTGCCTACAACGTGCACCCGTTGTGCTCGTTTCGCTTGCCCAATCGTTCGGATGACCTGAACACGAATCAGCGCTAGGCCAGCCGTCTGTGCTTGTTCTCGTTTTAGCACAGCGAGGTGTAAACTTGGGGAGAATATCCTGCTCTGTGTTAAGGTGAACAGCGCTTGCTTGTCAAGTGCGGAACAATCACGGTGTTAAGGTCATTTATTCGGTTGATCATGAATATTTATTCAGCACCAGACAGAGACAATGAAAAATCGGGCGTAGGGTAAAACTAGAATTCACCGAAACATTTCAAATCAATTTATGCTTTAGAACATTAAAACCGGTTAAAGAAATTCGTAAGGATATCGAGCTATTTTCACATTCATTCATTGATGAAATAATGTGCGATTACTCTGGTTCTCCATTCGCTTCGGCGAAAACCACGATTCCTATTCTGGTGGTCGATTAGCTGACCCATTGAGGATGTCTACGACCTTCCTCAGCTTAAATGTGATACTTTTCTAATGACAAATTGTTCATCCCACACACGGACATATTTGACCTACCAGCATCTTGTCGGTTAATAAATCAACCGTAGCCCGATTTTGAACCCCTTCTCTAATTATGAGACTGACCCAATTTGTCGGTGAAGCGAAACTGATGTTCCGCTTGAGACAGTGTGATCGGTCGCCATTACCCTCATCTCGCTCAACTAGTGCACAGGTGGACAGTACTCTCGTTGTGAGCAATTAAGCAAGGCGAAGCACCCAACGTTCGGCTTTCCATATTATGGAACGTGGTCAATTCGACGTGAATACATGTTTATTCCTGAGCAAATACTCAACTGACCGAGACGTGCACCGTGGCAACTATGCTTTCTGAGCATTTTGAGTGGATCGCTCGTGAGCTTTGATTTGTTTCCACTTGTTTGGAATCCTCAGCACTTGCCAATAAATAAAGGCGTGTCACATGGGGGTATGCATTTGGTTAGAGCGAATGAATTAGCCGGTCAGAACGTGATTGCATCAGATGCATCGGTTTCCCACCGTATTTTGTACATATGCCTTGTTCTTGTTACATACAGTAAAGAAGTATCGGCAATTTCCTGAAATTTCACTGATTAGTTTGGTAGGTATAATAAATTTCATGTTGTCATCCATTCAATAGTAAACAATATGTTCAATGAAACTGATAGCCGATCAACAAATTTTAGTCATCTATTCTTGCTTTCACAGTTACGCTCGGCGTCCTCGGTGGAAACGAAAACACGCGATGCTGCCACCGCAAATCAAACGGATTCCATCAACGGTGTTCCTCTTCAAGGTTCGCTGGATGCATCCAACACAGCCTGCAAGTGCAACGTGAAAGAATGCGCATCCAGTTCGGTTTCACCTCATCCGGACTTCAGCTGCTCAACTGTTCACGCTCAGGCAAACACTTTTCCTTGTCCACAGCTTATCGAGTGCCAATCAACCGCAAACGCAACGAGTGATGAATTCAACGGTCCTCGGGTACAACCAAACGAAAAAATCATGGCCAACAATACGTGTGACATCATTGGACACCAAATGGATAATGAACATTCCAGTCCATCAAACACCATGTCACAGCTCTTAAATCTAGCTCAATTACAAGCCCTCATATCTGCGATGGGTAACGTGACTTGTGCGATAAAAATCCCTTATGCTGGAAACTCGACTTTCACACCCGCCTCATTGCCCGTTATGCATAATAATACCATGGTCTCAACAGCTCAGCTATTCCTCGCCCCAGCAGCTTCAAATAGTACAGTGCAGATGAACAATGGCCAGAATACTCTCATCCTACCGACGTCTGACAACAGTGCATCTGCTTCAACGTTTGAACAATCAGTCACAACAACATCATCGGAAACTAGTGCGACAACGCCAAGCAACGGATTGGAAATGTTAGCAGCATCTTCTGTCGCGAGTGAGTGAAACTTGTTATTCTTCCGTACACATTACCAAAGTTGTTCAACTTAGTACAGATGATAGATTTTACAAGGATTCACGATTCGTATACAAAAACATTCTGAATTACGGTAAGCGTGATTGAGATTGCCAGAAAGTAATCATCCCTTCAAAGTGAGTTTGAGCCAATGGATCGTGTTGCTCACGTCCTCAGCGTTTACACGCCAAACCATTTGTAGTCGCGTCCGAGCGTCGGTTTTCTGAATATTAATCAATATGTTAACTCTTTGTCGATGTTGCCTACGTTTGTCATGTTCCTTGTTCGGCACAAGCATGCACTCGCTCTCCTTTGCGTAGGTCGAGTGTTGGGTGTGTGAATCTGCGAATCACATCACGCAATCGAGCACTCAGATCTGTTTTGACAATCTCAGACAGGCGTTGCGGAGTGTCGAATATCGGATCGGTTTAAGGCCTCTCCGCCTAGCTGGGTCCACCACCCGTGGTGCATACAATAACAATGGGATGTCTGATCCACGCAACTGTCCGAGCTTCATTTGCATTTGTCTAGTACATGGTGACGGAGTATACTCGATGAGTTGTTTGAAGGTGGATTCAGTGTTCATTGGAAATGTTCGACAAAAACGAACATAATAAATGGGGTTACTCACGTGATCCTGCTTAACGGTTAATGCTCTCATTTTGACGTGCAGACGATGCTCGATTGGGAGGGTCGAATGCCCATGATATCAAATAGTGGGTCAGATTAAATTAATGAGGGCTTTCAAATAGGTCATAAATAGTTGACGATGCAGGATGACCTCCGATGAGTAAATATGTGACAAAAACAATCATATTTGTTTTATGTATAACAGATACAAAAATGCATTCGTGTTTGTCAGTTTTGGGTCATCTAAGCTAGAATTCAATTCTTAACCATAATCTCACTTAATTGATGCAACCAGAGTACTTGTAAAACCGTTTGAGAATGGGCTACGTTTTAACTAATAAACGAAAATTTGCTTTTATTGGACACGCAATAATTCAGAAAATACGAAAATGGCGTTTATGCCAAGTAATGACCCTTTATAATATATACGACTCAGCACCTGATTTGCAATGTTAATTTCATTTTTCAATTGCTCTTGCAGCCAATCACACTATCCCAGGCTTCACACAAAGCCCAACAACGCTTGCCCAGGGAAACAGTTCTACTGCGATTCCAGCGTTTGTTAATCTGGTGGCCACATCCAATCGGCCGTTGACCACTCAGACCAGTTTTACACTGAATTCCACCACGGCAGCCCGTTTATTGACCAGCCTGGCAAGCTTCCCATCCAATATACAATCCGCCGCGTTGTTGCAAGGAGGCCCTTCCACTGGACAGCCATGTAATATGTTGAACCTGTTCGATGCATCATTGTTGAACAACACAACAGCAACCACCGTCAGCCAAATCGCGCTCACGGCCAATATACGCCCGGTATCAAGTCTAAACGGCACGACAGCCAAATCACTTGGCGCCAACAGCTCATTGATTGGTTTCCTTGATCCCAGAACCACAAGCATCCAGCTACGCATGGGCGATAATACTACCACAACATTACCAATCGGGAACTCGGCAACCTTGATCAACACTGCAGATTTGTCCCATTACCTGACCAGTGGTGCTGTGAATGGAACTGTCCCGAAGAGTGAGGCTCATACCGGTCATGACAACGAACCACTAATAATGACGGACGGGATGCTTGGTGAGGTCGATGGGGAACTCGCATCCTCACTAGATAGCCGTCACGATGACGACTGGGACTGCGACGGTAATCTTCCTCTAAACTCGCAAGGGTTACGTGGATTGAAACCGGAATTAGCAAGCACCGGATCCAGTCCCAACGTGCAAGCAAATATTTTACCATCAGCACCTCGGCGCACAACTGCATCCAGTCGAAGTTCCAATGCAGCAGGCAGTCGACGAAATGTGAACAACTCTGGTCTAGATTCGCCACAGCCATCTAGACCACATCGTCAGAATTTCACACCAACCCAAAATCGCATACTGACAGAGTGGTATCAAGTGCATCAAGCGAAGCCTTACCCGTCAACCGACGATACGAAAGAGCTCGCAAACGAATCTGGATTGAGCTTCAAGATTCAAGATTCAAGATTCAAGATTGATGGTTGAAAAAGCAATTAACTTTACAATAACCACAGGGTGGAAATATAGGTACAAATGTATATATATATAAGTATAAATAAAATCAAAATCAATGGGACAATGATAGCTTAATAATAGTTTGGGGAAAAATTCGGATTAGCTCTCATATAATCCTCAAGTATTGATTTGAATATAGATAAGCTGTTTGAGCTTACGAAATCGGAAGGTAGGGAATTCCAAGCAAAGCACACGCGTACGGAATAAAAATACCTGCGGCAGTTCCGTTTGGAATGTGGTATTTCCAACTTGCAACCATGACCACGGCTGTTGCTGGAAGTTCGAAATTTGGAATAATATATCTATATTGTGTAACGCATGTATCTCACGCCATACACGAATCAATGATTTTCAAAACATTTTCGAAAATCAGGCACATCCCAAAAGTGCAACGCGGGAAATTTAATTCTCGAATTAATATGTACCTTTTGTTTAAGTCTGACAAAATTTCCACCTTTTACGCGGTAGTTATCCATTCAAGTGCATGGAAATGCACTGCTTTGACTTCGATCGAAACTCGTTTACCCGAAATCGTCGAACAACAGAGCCGACGCCACTCGTTTTACCCTAGGTTTGTTTCCATAGATTCGTTTCAGCAGAAACAACATCCGCGGCATTGCCACTGCTCTGTAGTTACCACCGCAACCAGTTTATAACCACGCATCATAATGGTGTGGGTACGAGCAGCTCTTCAAAACACACTAGATTACTTTCCGGGCTGTTGAGTGAGAATGTTCAAATGTGCGGTACAACAGAACAGCTGCGCTAGACTAAACACGCAACCCATGTAGTGCCAATGAGAGTGCACTCGTGCACACACTCAAGGCCGGTTCGTTGCCTCCCAACCCAATCTGGGACAAAATCGCACACGATGTTTGCGGATGGTACTCTTCAATTGTACGTGTGTGCACATGCAGTCACAAATTATGCCGGGGCTATCAGACGTCGGGCAAACGAGTGTCTGTCGTTGGGCTCAGATTTGTTTTGTCTGTCTTCTCATCCCATCTCTAAGGTAGCACAAACGGTCTCCAAGCTTTGAACACGAGAATGTCTCGGAGAAGAAACGGCAAGATGTCAGACCTGCACACACAGACACACCTAGCGTATTAACAAAACACTTGCACACTTGTGTGTTCGAGCGATACGCCGGTGCGTATGCGCAGAGTGCATTTAGGGATGCAGCTGAGGAAGAGAGTGCGTACGTGTGTCAGCACGCCTCTGTTGCAATGATCGATCGGCTAAAGCGAATCCGTCCCACAATCTTCTGCTTTTGCTCTCCCGGACCGATTAGATGTAATCGATTGTGGGTGCTGTGTGCGTGAGCCTGGTGATGCGCATTGGTAATGCAGTGCCTTTGTGCTTTTTTTCGTCTGACAAATCCGCGTCATCGGTTTTGTGTGCGTAAACTGGAGGTAGTAAGGAGCAAATATGTCTGAGCGATGCCATGTAGCTTTGATCAGTATATTTTTGGAACTGCTGATTCAAATGTACATGTCTACAAATACATTGGACCGAAAATCTTTTGGGGTTAACATCCACCCTTCCATCCCAACAATCTTAGGAGAATAATATCAAATTACCATTTTGCTGTGATAACGAAAATACAAGATAATTTAATTTTGCTTTCGATTTTACCTTGTAATTTAAAAACCGCATTTGTACGCATTTCCATCAAACTGAATTCTGATTCCCAATGTACACAATGGGCTGAGCAATGAACTTTATTCTCATGTGAAACGTTACGCTAAATTTCTTTTGACTCGCAAGTCTTACCATTATTGTAACGAAGCAGGCTATGTCATATTGTTTCTCACAACATGAACCAGTTTAATGGGAAAACTACCGACTGTCCATATTTTGATTTTGCGCGTGCTTAATTTACGAAAATTTTCTCAGCTTTATGTTATCTGTCAGGATGGGAAATAGAGAGCCGTGTGATATAAACCACCATCTTCAAGCATCGTTCGGTTTCGTTCCAATACACACTCATGACAACGTTTATTTGCCGAAGCAAAACTACCGTTCGTTTTCTGAAAAATTGAAGGCTGTGGAAGCTTGAGATTACCGCTACTCTGCTGTTTACGACGTGTGCACAAGCACCTACATTGGGTGCCACTCATAGACACGGCGACATGGAATTATTGAACGAGGTGCACCACATGTCTGCGTGCCTTGTTGCTATGCTCTGGGCGTTTGATCACCGACAAATGCGTGCCCAAACACATAGACACACAGACGAGGATCGATCGATGCGATTCTGTTTTTATGCCGTGCGATTCCACCAGACTGCTACACACTCTACCTGAAAGCGCTCACGTGAACATCACATCCTAAATGGGAAACGGTCAGCGGATTTAGATAGACAGAGAACGTTTTGCTTGACAGTGCGGTATGCTTAGCCCCTTCACGTCCAGATAAACACGCACTCTCTCACTTTCTCTGTCTCGAGAGAGACTGGGTGCGTAAATGTCAGAGCTATTTGGAGGAAACGGCGGTCGTGCGAGTGTGAACACACGCATGCACAACACCGATCGATAAATCTCCCTTAGGATCTGTCTGCAATTATCGGACGCACCGGTTCGCACACATTAGCACAAAACTCACAAAAATGTTTCAAACTCAAAACGACAGAAGAAGAAAGAAGAAGAAAACTTTATTCGTTAAAACGAATTTTCAGTTAATCAAAGTAGTTTAAACACAGAATTTTAATACGAATAAGAGGGACGTCAAACTTTGATGGGAAAATTTGAGATTGCCAGTCACAATCAAATCCAAAACAGCTTCGGTTTCGTCTGCAGGCTACAGAATGCGTATAATAAGAAATTATAACGAGATGAAACTGAACGTCTGCCAATAACATGCAAAATTTCATCGGTTTCCTTTAGATCCAGCGAAACCATAACACGTCTCAAATCAAAGTTCAGTAATATTTTTCGACCAATCATATTTTTGCAACAAATTTACCTTGTGACAACCGCCAAAATCACTCTCAATGTTTTTCAACCAATCGTGGAGCAATGAATTCAAATGCTATTCTGTAGGACTGAAAGTTTGGTGGGTAAAAGAAGACTACCTACCACCGAGGTAATACAAGGGCTGATATCAAAAGTTGCTCTCTAATCACTGCACATACATGTTCACATTCTGGGACTTTCATCTATCGTTTTCCTTTCAACAGGTTAAAAAATGGTTCGCAAACAAACGAGCACGCTCTTCGTCCAGCGGGCTCCCCAAACCCACACCACCTCTCGCACCCGATGCATCCCCGGATCCTGCTGCCACAGTCGCCATGGTCGCGGCAGCCATGGCAGCGGCTACGAGCAGTGGAGTTGCGGTGGAAAGTCCGCAAGCAAACAGCCTGTACCAGTTGTTTCCGAACTCGCAATCTTTTGGAATCTCAACCTCGAACAGCGATATTCATTTTCTGATGGTAGACCCTACGCAAATCAATTCGCGTATGAACGATGAGAAAATGAGTGAGAGTGAGCCTGTGGTGTTGAAAACCGCTGTCGAGGCCGAGTTGAAGATGAATAACGAAGACTCAGATCACCCTGGGCTTGAACAGGCTATAGTGGATGTAGCAGAACAAGGCTTAGAAATTTCATCTGAATTATCAGCATCACCGCCTACGCTACAAGTTGTCATCTCCCCTCGTCCATCAGCTTGCGAGAACATGACCACAAGCATACAGACTGACGCAGAAAATCATGATCTAGAAACGCAGGAAGCCTGCAGCCAACTTGTCGCAGATTGACGGACATTTGGGATCATTCGAATGTCTCACGGAACAGCCGCAAAATCTAGTCTTCGAGAAAACCGAGCATTGTTTACTTTCATTACTACAGCTGTTTGAATCCTCAAAACGTTTTAGCTAAATCCACCCGAAAATCGTGCCTTTTATTGCATGACCTACCACATTGTACAGATTGTTTCTCTAGTCATTTGAATCCAAAGTATTACCGCAGACTATTTTACTTCAAATCCTCACTTTATTCCATCACGGAAATCGAAGCTTGGATTTCTTCTGATCTCCTATGCGTTTTGTTTATAGCAAATGAGCATTCTCATGTCAATCTTTAATGTACATCAACATAATCAAATTGTGAACATTAATTTTTAAGCACAATGTGACCGAATTATTGAATTATGTTTTTACAAAAAATACCAAGAATTCTCACGGGTAACGAATTGATGATTGGCTAATTTTGCGAGGCATCTGAAATATTTTCTCCATTTTATCTGAATTTATATTATGTAATTTCAAGTGTTCATTTGCCGAAAAATTCACCAGTTGTGAACTGCATCCATCCATCGAAACATCATTCGCTCACAACGTGTGAGAATCGAGGATCGTGGACACAGTGGAAACGCTGTCGTTCCAAAGTTAATGGCATTTCATTGTCCATCTCTCTGCTGGGCAATAAAATAGCATGTGCTGCTTTGCGGTGCCCTCGAAATAGTGAGCCAGATCATTTAAAATTAAGCGCAGAGCTAAGCCAAACAATGTCCTAAACATTTAATTGTGATTCCAACACTACTCGTGAGTAGACTTGGGCAACACACCAGACGTGGGGACTTCTAACGCGCAGAAACTATGACTTCGGATTGCTTTTCCGTCGATTTTATATGTACTTATCTCATAGAATGTGGAGATTAAGCGTTGAATGCCAAGTGTAAGTGCATGCTCATAACTATTTTGACACCAGTCTTCGATAGCTTTGCAAAGTGACCACGCGTTCCTGTATCCCGATATAAAACGAAAGCATTCAGCAACACCCTCCCTCCTGTGTGCTTGAAATACTCACACAAGGTGAATACCTTGTTAAATTAAAGGCTAATTTCACCGTGGTAAAGTAATCGGTGTGGTGATCTGTCTGGACCTGGCTGAGCAAATGGCCTCAGCACATATTGGATATATCGTTATTTCTATGGTTCATTCTTATGATTATGTGAAGTTTATAGAATCGAGTAGAGAGTGTGAAGAAGATGGCCTCATATGTGCCATTAGTTCGCGCAAACAATATTCGAATGCGCTCAACCATTCGATCGATGCCGCCCATGCATGTGGTGTGAAGTCATTAGCATAATGCTGGTTCATATCAACTATCACGATTGCTCACAATTACTTGGGTGGCTAGTGCATGCTCATAACTAGTTTGACTATAGTCTTCGATTGCTTCGAACCCTTTTATTGTTTGTGTGATTACCATAAGCAGTGAGCTCCATTTTGAGGAGTAAGCTACTTTCCCACGTGAGACATGAAACGGTCTTAAACGCGCGATGCATACGGTTGATTGCACGTATATGCGATAGATTATAACACCTCTGGTGTCCACTACATGTTTCTGTCTCTGTTATCCGCTTATGAATAAGACGTTTGTGCTTTTCACATGACAACTTGCTTGGTACAAATGTTCGAATGTGATTCTGTTTCACTCACAAATGCGCAGCAATCGTGGTTGCCGAAACCTCGCTTGCTCAAAAGCCATCGATAGCGCCGTGTTCACCTTTAGACTGAACAAGTGTGAATGTTGACGCTGGTCCCTGTCGCATGTATCCGTTCAGAGCAGCCGTTCACAAAGTGTATGCGCGCTGGACATTTCGTTATTATTGTCGCTAACTCTATCGACGGATTTATGACGTATCTGTGTTGCACATCGACAAGACTTAATCCTCATCTGAGCAGTTGGTCCCAACTACAGTCTCTATCACATAGGTGCTAATTGCTCATTGAAAAGTGTGAAACGCAGCATGAGGATAGATAAATGTGGCAAGGTGTCACGAGCATAGTTACCGATTTGACCTCGTTAGGCAAGGCACAACGAGTGTTAAACGATTTAGGGTTTGACATGTGGTCGCGCACATCGAATTCCATGAGCATGGAGAAATCACACACGAAGGGTTCCCGCATATAACTTGACGAATGTTTTAATAAATGCATTACATTGCAAATGTTTAACCGATCGTGATGTTGCAAGACACCTTCATCCCAACTACGCTAGATTCTGTTTTTACCACAAACTGCATGTCATCATTGGAACAAATCAAAACTTCCTGCATGATTCTCGAAAGAATTTGCTAAACGCGTCAATCTGGATGAGCACAGTACCACATCCTCTAGTATGTTCTTGACGACCAGTGCTAGTCAAAGCATATGAGAGATTCGTAGCGCGGATGGCATAGACCGCGATTGAATCATGTCACAAAAGGCATTGCTGTGCGTTGCTGCATTCCTTGCCATTTTTGTCTAGTTCAGCGTCCATCGTTGATTAGTTATATTCTTGGTGTGACTTGATACAACAGTTTATCCGTAATGTAAGTTTTCCTCAATATGTATCGTATGGGCATTATATCCACGTGACGTGTAGTGTTATTTGTGCACTTGTGATCTTATTGCTTGGACTCACATACCCCATGAACTTTGTAGGCCATCAGTCATTATTAAGGTCATTTTGCTAACAACATATCGCTATTAAAATGGGAATGATATCAAATCACGGTTAAAAGTGTTACCATGAGTTACTGGTAATACGAAGAATCAAAACCTAACTGATTAACTTAATACTTCTCTCACCATCCATTTCAATGACATTAAACCAAAGAGCACCGCCTTCAACAAAATCATTGTTTACATGTCTCGGTAACTATTTACATCCGCACTCAACTCACCCGTGTGGAAAACGAGCCGTTAGACTCTAACGCCGTGCTGCTCGTTTGTTCGTTTATTTACGTTACAAGTGAGAAAAACACTCCACACATTTGACCTCATCTAGCGCTTCACAGTCGTTTACGCAGGTTCGGTCACTTGCATGCGCGCAGCGAGAACATCGTATGTCGAACTAAACCTATGATCGAGCGTCCATTTTTGCTTATCCGTTTTGATCATTCGCTCGATACGGCCATAGATATTTGTGTGCTTAGTTGGTGCTCTAGGCCCCAAAGCGCACATCAAGTATCGAGCCAACGACTGCTACTCTACGTCACACGAGTCGTTTCCGGTCGCGATTGCATTACTGTCTCGTGCCCACCGGTACATACACATGTAACTTACAAACTACAAACATGCGCGCGCATGACGCCTAAATGAGACTGTTGTATTAAACATCCACGCACAATCAATGAAGTACACAATAAGACGTCCTCATGAACGTTCGACATGTCCTCATCCACCGAATAGATAAACAATCCAATGATTGGCTCGTTCGTGATCATCGCGCTGGTTATAATACCAGCGACACTAACTTCACAAATATGAAGAGGTTTCGTACAAACTGACATGTTGGCGCCTCAGGTCAGATTATTGTTACAGCCAAATACGTTACGTGAATATGGGAAACGAATTTGAATCAAATTTGATTTCGTTTGTGGTCGATGCTCAATCAATACTGCTTTGAATCTGATAGGCTGCTCATGTATCTCGTTGTTTGGTTGCCAAATTACAAGTAACTGAGTCTCACGTAAATCATCGGCGACATCTTTCGATGGGGATTTGGAATTCACAGGAAACTTTTTTTAACAATGTTATACTTGTAAGCCGCTTATATGCGGGGTTCATACAAGGAACGCAGTGATTCCTTGTACGAAACTTATTTGACAGTGGCTTGCAAGTATAACTTTTTTCACACGTTTCCATAGCCATGTACATTTTATGGTTTCTGAGTGTGGGAAATGTGAGCAACGTTGTACTTTGAGGGGGGCGATCTAGTTTTGAGAACATTTTTCAGCGATGCGATTCAATACGTCGTCTAAATAAGTTCGAATCGGTACAGTTAAATTCATTCAGTAACGAGTAGCCCGCAGCTAAATCAGTGAGGCTAATTAGATGATTAATTCTATACTTTCCCCAATATCTACGATTTGTAGATCGCACTAAATAGTTTTCGAAATCTGTAGGTTGTATCAGCTGAATTACCATAACTATATCTACGGCACCCAGCTATTCGTCGACATGACCATTAATCTGAAAGCAATACAGCTTAACATCGTTTATCGTCAAAAGCATTTCTCTCCACATTCCCGTTCACCAATTATCCGGTCGTGTGAGTCCAAATGTCAGCGAGTAATGCTCATGCACTTGATAATTACACTCCTGAAATGCAACCGATGCTCAGTTCGATCGTTCGATAATGACTCCCGAACGGGCGAAATGAGCTTCCGGTTCTTTCGCGTGTATAAGAGCAAACGAAGTCAAGTTGAGTATGCCCAGATTTGTTCTGCGGTGGAAGTTGAGGGGCAGATTTTGTTTGGCATTACTCAAACTACCAATTATTACTCGATTAATGAAGCACAGTAATGCCATTAATGAACCAACTGACTGCGGTTTAGTGACTTGCTCAATCGATACTTGGCCGATGCTGTCACGCCAACGTTTCGAGTTCACGCGTAGTTCGTGTGCGTGCAACCGCGCGGATTATGGATTCGGCGTAAGTCGCACGTGCACCGGAGACAAGACGAGTATGAGCACAGTTCGAATGCGGTTAGTTCATGTGCAGTGACCAAATCGCCGCGGCCACCATTGACCTTAATACAAGACCTGAACACACTTTGTTTGCCCGGAATGTTGAGCTGTGCGCATGCACGCACATGGCTGCATTCGCACAATGTGCGTCAAACTGCTCCTGTCAACACGATTATCTTTCACGTGGTGTGAGAGAGCGACTCGGTTCGGGGACAGTCGTTCACTGTTAGAGTAAATTGCTCAACGATATATGAGACTGCTCAAAGTTGAAGTGCATTAGTGTTTACCTAATGTTATGTGTTGCCCAGGTTGTGGCCGTGTGTAAGTCAAATGGGTGATGTTATAATTGAACGTTAACGGAAGTAAGTCTCGGGAGAACACTAAAAAAATAAATATGGTGGCGATATTTCAGTTGCTTCCACGAAGCAGATGTTAAAACACCATGAAACTGCTTCCATGGAATCCCGGAGTGAAACTTCAGTGTTCATTAAAATCGTGCCCGAAAATGTCACTTCTTGTATCCCAGTACTTTAATACTTGAGAGTCACCCGAATACGCCGTTGTTCGAATGCAACATACATTGCGATTGTGAGAAAATGACATATTTCAGTAATACTGTTTTACATGAGCTGCAGTCGAACTGCGACCTACTTCAGCGCACGGCACAAAAACAGTGTGCCCGCCAGTGGTTCTAACGAGGATGTGTTTACGCATTTCCGACTCTATCCGAGCGCCTATCATGCGGGTAAAGTGAACTGGTTTCAACGACTCATAGAGAACAATCACGGCCAAACCGTAATTGATAAATTGTTAGCTCTAAGTTGTCATCCACTTCCGCTCAGCATTGTGGTGTAGAGAAGATAGCCTTTTATTAAAAAACAAAGTGCTGAGTTTGACACTGTTTTGCGAATGTTTGCTTTTTCTTGTGCATTTCACGACCGAATATCGCGAGTCAGCATGGAAATATCTACTTGGTTATACGTGAAAAAACTTTGCCTTGTCTTTTAGCTACCCCACTGCTCAGACAAAATGTATCTGTTTAGATAATATGTAGCAGTATTGGTGAAACCACATGTTGTGGCCATTTGCTCAAGTGAACGAGAGAGATGCAGTTTCAGTCCGTTCTGTGATTCATGCAGGCGAGAAAGGATGTATCCCTTAATGGTTGCATTCACACGGCCTTGGATAGAATCTCACCGTATGACCGTTCCTTTCACTAGATTATCCGACTTTAACTTATTTCCTTAAGGCCATTTTGCAAACATTTGGCCACACCGATAATGGAAAGTTGAATTGAACCTAACTAAAACACGTATTGCCCGCTTGACCAAATAAAAAATCAATTAACCTGATGGAATTTTCACTAAAGTTTTGGATCCGCCATCAATGAGAGTTGATCTGGTTGTGAGCTCCTGCAATTGCGGTGTTTGTTCATCTGTGAGCATAGCTCATTCACACAGTTTCTAGCCAATCAGCGTGCGCTTGTCACGTCTTTTCCAAGTCCAATTCAAGCGCGTCTGCTCAAACCACGTAGCTAATCAAACCTTGATTGGTAAAATTGAGTGAGAAATTTATTGTTCCTTGTCACGCGAATAGAGCCGTGAGTGTTCTCATAGTGGTTTAGATTCACCGAGTGGAATTTACTTGGAAATGATCAGCTTTGTTGGCATAATTTGTTCGGTGACTCCTGGAAGCCACTATATTTGTCACTCAATCAATGCTAACTGAGGTGTGGTTGTCAATGCTTAATTTCCGATTTTAACACTCGATGTTGAAGCAGTAAGCGAGTAAACGTAGAAGCAGATACCAACATAATGAATCACAAGTCCATTTATGATGGGAATCCTGATCGCGCATTAATAGTTGTCCTCAAAGATATACTTGAATGCCACAGTTAATAAAATCGACACAGCCAAACTGTGGATTGACATAGTGGATCCAAGTCAAGGGATGTGAGTACTTCAAAACTGGTCAGTTCCACCCTTCGTTCTCATTTAACGTCACTTGATTATTATTTGAAAGGGCTTACTATGGTGATCAAACTATTTATATATCTATTTAGCAATTATTTATTTGCATCCTAGCGTTTTACTATCCAGTATTAGCATCGATTAAACATACATTTGCTCTCAAAGATAATCAATTCACATATATTACTTCCCATTTTTAACGAAGGGTCGGATATTTCCGCGTACAGTGAATCCGAATACGGCATCCTTAACAGCGCATGATGGTACCAGAGAGTTCGAAACGCTGAAACCAAAGTCTGATGAAAGCGGTGTGGACACGAGCTTGTTCGATTCAGACCAATCTGCTCTCGAAAGGCAATCAGTAGAACCAGGTGAAGAATCGCTCAACGAACAACCGCAATGCAAGAAACCCTGTCTTGCTTCGGAACATGATACAATCACGGAAACCGGTTCAAAATTTACATGCGGTGGCATAGAAAATAAGTCACAGCAACCCGCATCTTCCTTGTTATTATCAATCACTCCTGATGCTAGTTCATCCCATTCGAATTCTATCGGTACATTGAATCAGTTTATTCCTGTTACCGGAGTAGCTGGAAACATATTGTATGGCATCCCAAACTCACTGCTTGGCTCCATTCAACAGAATGGTTCCGCTGCTCATAACAGTCAGATGACATGCTTTACAATCCAACTGACCGTTCCCATGTTCGATGCCCGATCCAATGTTCCTGCTCAAACGACTACTTGGCTTTTGGCCAATCCGATGAATCATCAAGGAACCTTGACGGCTGCCCCTACAACCGCACTACAACCTACATTACTTGTCCCAATTTCGGGCAACGTTTCTAATTTCTCCAAATCCACAGAATCCGAGGCTACGATGGACTGTTCTAATCCATGCATCGTACGAATGTCTGATTTATTTGAGCTAATCAAAAACGTACCAAACATCTCCTCGGTAGTGGACCTCATACATAAAGCGAAGGTATCGTCGTTAAACAAAGAGGGGGGTATAACCCAGCGCGAACCCCAGAAAACTCCTTCGACCACAATGCCAACCCTCGCGACAAATGTCTCGGGAGCAACACAAGCCATTCTGAACCATCTGGTATTGGCTGCAATGGTGGGAACAGTCACTGGGGCCAAGGATCTACATATCCCCAATGGAATCGTCTCGGACCAGGCACTAGATATGTCGGTAAGTGTGAATATGAAATGTAAGGATTCAATATTAAACAGAGTGCTGATACTCGACCAAGTTTATTAACCTCATGGTTATCGCAAATCTCACATCGAGCTACAGCTCAATTACCAACAATGATTTCTTTTCCCTCTGTTCTAAAACTAAATATCGTTGCTGCTATTTTCGATAAAAATACTGTGCCATCTTCAGTACTCCCACTTATGTGCTGCGAACTAACATGCTGTATGGCATTTGAGAGTCCTCTGCATTTATTTGTCGGTGGACGCATCAATACGCACGCACACACAACTATCCTGTAATTCCTCTTCAGCTGGCAATGCGCATCCACGCGTAAATGTACGCATGCAATCAGGTGTGTCAGTTGGTGTGGTGCACCTCGGTTACCGGGTTCCAACTTACTTGCATACCATGGAGTCGATCGATGGATTGGGGATTTGCCTACAACGTGCACCCGTTGTGCTCGCTTCGCTTGCCCAATCGTTCGGATGACCTGAACACGAATCAGCGCTAGGCCAGCTGTCTGTGCTTGTTCTCGTTTTAGCACAGCGAGGTGTAAACTTGGGGAGAATATCCTGCTCTCTGTTAAGGTGAACAGCGCTTGCTTGTCAAGTGCGGAACAATCACGGTGTTAAGGTCATTTATTCGGTTGATCATGAATATTTAATCAGCCTGTAGAAACAGACAATGAAAAATCGGGCGTAGGGTAAAACTAGAAAATCACCGAAACAATTTCAAACAAATCAATTTAGCTTTAATAACCTAAAACGGCGATAAACTGCTGGAAACTCGACTTTCACACCCGCCTCATTACCCGTTATGCATAATAATACCATGGTCTCAACAGCTCAGCTATTCCTCGCCCCAGCAGCTTCAAATAGTACAGTGCAGATGAACAATGGCCAAAATACTCTCATCCTACCGACGTCTGACAACAGTGCATCTGCTTCAACGTTTGAACAATCAGTCACAACAACATCATTGGGCACTAGTGCGACAACACCAAGCAACGAATTGGAAATGTTAGCAGCATTTTCTGTCGCGAGTGAGTGAAACTTTTTATTCTTCCGTACATATTACCAAAGTTGTTCAACTTAGTACAGATGATAGATTTTACAAGGATTCACGATTCGTATACAAAAACATTCTGAATAACGGTAAGCGTGATTGAGATTGCCAGAAATTAATCATCCCTTCAAAGTGAGTTTAAGCCAATGGATCGTGTTGCTCACGTCCTCAGCATTTACACGCCAAACCATTTGTAGTCGCGTCCGAGCGTCGGTTTTCTGAATATTAATCAATACGATAACTCTTAGTCGATGTTACCTACGTTTGTCATGTTCCTTGTTCGGTACAAGCATGCACTCGCTCTCCTTTGCGTAGGTCGAGTGTTAGTTGTGTGAATCTGCGAATCACATCACGCAATCGAGCACTCAGATCTGTTTTGACAATCTCAGACAGGCGTTGCGGAGTGTCGAATATCGGATCGGTTTAAGGCCTCTCCGCCTAGCTGGGTCCACCACCCGTGGTTCATACAATAACAATGGGATGTCTGATCCACGCAACTGTGTGAGCTTCATTTGCATTTGTCTCGTACATGGTGACGGAGTATACTCGATGAGTTGTTTGAAGGTGGATTCAGTCTTCATTGGACGACCAAATCGAACATAATAAATGGGGTTACTCACGTGATCCTGTTTAACGGTTAATGCTTTCATTTTGACGTGCAGACGATGCTCGATTGGGAGGGTCGGATGCCAATGATATCAAATAGTGGGACAGATTTATTAATGAGGGCTTGCAAATAGGTCACAAAAAGTTGACGATGCAGGATGACCTCCGATGAGTAAATATGTGACAAAAACAATCATATTTGTTTTATGTACAACAGATACCAAAATGCATTCGTGTTTGTCAGTTTTGGGTCATCTAAGCTAGACTTCAATTCTTAACCCTATTTCTTAACTAATGCAACCAGAGTACTTGTAAAACCGTTTGAGAATCGGCAACGTTTTAACTAATAAACAAAAATTTGCTTGTATTGGACACGCAATAATTCAGAAAATAGGAAAATGGCGTTTATGCCAAGTAATGACCCTTTATAATATATACGACACAGCACCTGATTTGAAATGTTAATTTCGTTTTTCAATTGCTTTAAAAGCCAATCACACTATCCCAGGCTTCACACAAAGTCAAACAACGCTTGCCCAGGTGAACAGTTCTACTGCGATTCCAGCGTTTGTTAATCTGGTGGCCACATCCAATCGGCCGTTGACCACTCAGACCAGTTTTACATTGAATTCCACCACGGCAGCCCGTTTATTGACCAGCCTGGCAAGCTTCCCATCCAATATACAATCCGCCGCGTTGTTGCAAGGAGGCCCTTCCACTGGACAGCCATGTAATATGTTGAACCTGTTCGATGCATCATTGTTGAACAACACAACAGCAACAACCGTCAGTCAAATCGCGCTCACGGCCAATATACGCCCGGTATCAAGTCTAAACGGCACGACAGCCAAATCACTTGGCGCCAACAGCTCATTGATTGGTTTCCTTGATCCCAGAACCACAAGCATCCAGCTACGCATGGGCGATAATACTAGCACAACATTACCAATCGGGAACTCGGCAACCTTGATCAACACTGCAGATTTGTCCCATTACCTGGCCAGTGGTGCTGTGAATGGAACTGTCCCGAAGAGTGAGGCTCATACTGGTCGTGACAACGAACCACTAATAATGACGGACGGGATGCTTTGTGAGGTCGATGGGGAAAACGCATCCTCGCTGGATAGCCTTCACGATGACGATTGGGACTGCGACGGTAATCTTCCTCTCAACTCGCAAGGGTTACGTGGATTGAAACCGGAATTAGCAAGCACCGGATCCAGTCCCAACGTGCAAGCAAATATTTTACCATCTGCACCTCGGCGCACACCTGCATCCAGTCGAAGTTCCAATGCAGCAGGCAGTCGACGAAATGTGAACACATCTGGTCTAGATTCACCACAGCCATCTAGACCACATCGTCAGAATTTCACACCAACCCAAAATCGCATACTGACAGAGTGGTATCAAGTGCATCAAGCGAAGCCTTACCCGTCAACCGACGATACGAAAGAGCTCGCAAACGAATCTGGATTGAGCTATTCTCAGGTGAGTTCGTAATTGAACATGTCTATATTGTGTAACGTATGTATCTCACGCCATACACGAATCAATGATTTTGAAACACTTTGAAAATCAGCACATCCCGAATGTGCCACGCGGGAAATTTATTTCTCGAATTAAGGTGTACCTTTAGTTTAAGTCTGACAAAATTTCCACCTTTTACGCAGGTAGATATCTATTCAAGTTCATAGAAATGCACTGCTTTTACTTCGATCGAAACTCGTTTACCCGGAATCGTCGAACAACAGAGCCGACGCCACTCGGTTTACGCTATTTTTTGTTTCCATAGATTCGTTTCAGCAGAAACCACGACATTCGCGGCATTGCCACTGCTCTGTAGTTACCACCGCAACCAGTTTATAACAACGCATCATAATGGTGTGGGTACGAGCAGCTCTTCGAAACGCACTAGCTTACTTTCCGGGGATGTTGAGTGAGGATGTTCAAATATGCGGTACAACAGAACAGCTGCGTTAGACTAAACACGCAACCCATGTAGTGCCAATGAGAGTGCACTCGTGCACACACTCAAGGCCGGTTCGGTGCCTCCCAACCCAATCTGGGACAACATCGCACACGATGTTTGCGGATGGTACTCTTCAATTGTACGTGTGTGCACATGCAGTCACAAATTATGCCGGGGCTATCAGACGTCGGGCAAACGAGTGTCTGTCGTTGGGCTCAGATTTGTTTTGTCTGTCTTCTCATCCCATCTCTAAGGTAGCACAAACGGTCTCCAAGCTTTGAACACGAGAATGTCTGAGAGAAGAAACGGCCAGATGTCAGACCTGCACACACAGACACACCTAGCGTCTTAACAAAACACTTGCACACATTTGTGTTCGAGCGATACGCCGGTGCGTATGCACAGAGTGCATTTAGGGATGCAGCTGAGGAAGAGAGGGCGTACGTGTGTCAGCACGCCTCTGTTGCAATGATCGATCGGCTAAAGCAAATCCGTCCCACAATCTTCTGCTTTTGCTCTCCCGGACCGATTAGATGTAATCGATTGTGGGTGCTGTGTGCGTGAGCCCGGTGATGCGCATTGGGAATGCAGTAAGCACGCCTTTGTGCTTTTTTCGTGGCAAATCCGCGTCATCGTTTTGTGTGCGTAGACTAGAGGTAGTGAGGACCAAATATGTCTCTGCGATGCCATGTAGCTTTCCTAAGTAGATTTTGTGAATAGCTGATTAAAATGTAGATGTCTAAAATACATTGGACCTAAAATCTTTTGGGGTTAATATCCACGCTTCCATCCCAACAATCTTAGGAGAATAATATCAAATTACCGTTTTTGCTGTAATAACGAAAATACAAAATAATAGTTTATTTTACTTTTGATTTTACCTTTTATTTAAAAAAAGGAATCCGCATGCAAAACGTTACTCGACAGGTTCTCACACCGACTGCTTCCGTAAAAGAATCATTCAGATGCGCGTGCTTAATTTATGAACACTTTATCAGCTTTATGTTATCTGTCAAGACGAGTGCCGTGGAATATAAACCACCATCTTCAAGCATCGTTCGGTTTCGTTCCAATGCACCTTCTCGAAATACATACTCATGACAACGTTTATTTGCCCACGCATAACTACCGTTCGTTTTCTGAAAAACTGTAGGCTACTCTGCCGTTTACGACGTGCGCACAAGCACCTACATTGGGTGCCTCTCGTAAACACAGCGACATGGAATTATTGAACGACGTGCACCACACGTCTGCGTGCCTTGTTGCTATGCTCTGGGCGTTTGATCACCGACACATGCGTGCCCAAACACACACACATACGAGGATCGATCGATGCGATTCTGTTTTTATGCCGTGCGATTCCACCAGACTGCTACACATTAAACCTGAAAGCGCTCACGTGAACATCACATCATAAATGGGAAACGGCCAGCTGATTTAGATAGACAGAGAACGTTTCGCTTGACAGTGCGGTATGCTTAGCCCCTTCACGTCCAGATAAACACGCACTCTCTCACTTTCTCTGTCTCGAGAGGGACTGGGTGCGTAAATGTCAGAGCTATTTGGAGGAAACGGCGGTCGTGCGAGTGTGAACACACGCATGCACAACACCGATCAATGAATCTCCCTTAGGATCTTTGTGCCATTATCGGACGCACACATTAGCACAAAACTCACAAAAATGTTTTAAAGTCTAAACGACAGCACTGACCTATTTTACCGGTGAGACTACAGGAACAGAATGCGTACATTAAATAATTGAAACGTGATGAAACCGAACGTCTGCCAATAACATGCAACATTTCATCGGTTTCCTTTTGCTCCAGCGAGACCATAACACGTTTCAAACGCACGTTCAGTAATATTTTTCGACCAATCATATTGTTGCAACATGTTTACCTTGTGACAACCGCCAAAATCACTCTCAATGTTTTTCAACCAATTGTGGAGAAACGACTTGAAATGCTATTCTGTAGGACTGAAAGTTTGGTGGGTAAAAGAAGACTACCTACCACCGAGGTAATACAATGTCTGATATCAAAAGCCGCTCTCTAATCACTGCACATCCTGGTTAACATTCTGGGACTTTCATCTGTCGTTTTCCTTTCAACAGGTTAAAAAATGGTTCGCAAACAAACGAGCACGCTCTTCGTCCAGCGGGCTCCCCAAACCCACACCACCTCTCGCACCCGATGCATCCCCGGATCCTGCTGCCACAGTCGCCATGGTCGCGGCAGCCATGGCAGCGGCTACGAGCAGTGGAGTTGCGGTGGAAAGTTCCCAAGCAAACAGCCTGTACCAGTTGTTTCCAAACTCGCAATCTTTTGGAATTTCAACCTCGAACAGCGATATTCATTTTGTGATGGCAGAACCTACGCAAATCAATTCGCGTATGAACGATGAGAAAATGAGTGAGGGTGAGCCTGTGGTGTTGAAAACCGCTGTCGAGGCCGAGTTGAAGATGAATACCGAAGACTCAGATCACCCTGGGTTTGAACAGGCTGTAGTGGATGTAGCAGAACAAGGCTTAGAAATTTCATCTGAATTATCACCGCCTACGCTACAAGTTGTCATCTCCCCTCGTCCATCAACTTGCGAGAACATGACCACAAGCATACAGACTGACGCAGAAAATCATGATCTAGAAACGCAGGAAGCCTGCAGCCAACTTGTCGCAGATTGACGGACATTTGTGATCATTCGAATGTCCCACGGAACAGCCTCAAATTCTAGTCTTCGAGAAAACCGAGCATTATTTACAGCTGTTTGAAACCTCAAAACGTTTTAGCTAAATCCACCCGAAAATCGTGCCTTTTATTGCATGACCTACCACATTGTACAGATTGTTTCTCTAGTCATTTGAATCCAAAGTTTTACCGCAGACTATTTTACTTCAAATCCTCACTTTATTCCATCACGGAAATCGAAGCTTGGATTTCTTCTGATCTCCTATACGTTTTGTTTATAGCAAATGAGCATTCTCATGTCAATCTTTAATGTACATCAACATAATCAAATTGTGAATATTAATTTTTAAGCACAATGTGACCGAATTATTGAATTATGTTTTTACAAAAAATATCAAGAATTCTCACGGGTAACGAATTGATGATTGGATAGTTTTGCGAGGCATCTGAAATATTTTCTCCATTTTATCTGAATTTATATTATGTAATTTCAAGTCGAAAAGTTCACCAGTTGTGAACTGCATCCATCCATCGAAACATCATTCGCTCACCACGTGTGAGAATCGAGGATCGTGGACACAGTGGAAACGCTGTCGTTCCAATGTTAATGGCATTTCATTGTCAATCTCTCTGCTGGGCATTAAAATAGCATGCGCTGCTTTGCGATGCCCTCGAAATAGTGAGCCAGATCATTTAAAATTAAGCGCAGAGCTAAGCCAAACAATGTCCTAAACATATAATTGTGATTTCAACACTACTCGTGAGTAGACTTGGGCAACACACCAGACGTGGGGACTTCTAACGCACAGAAACTATGACTTCGGATTGCTTTTCCGTCTATTTTATATGTACTTATCTCATAGAATGTGGAGATTAAGCGTTGAATGCCAAGTGTAAGTGCATGCTCATAACTATTTTGACACCAGTCTTCGATAGCTTTGCAAAGTGACCACGCGTTCCTGTATCCCGAAAGAAAACGAAAGCATTCAGCAACACCCTCCCTCCTGTGTGCTTGGAAGACTCACACAAGGTGAATACCTTGTTAAATTTGATGTTGATTTCATCATGGTAAAGGAATCGGTGTGGTGATCTGTCTGGACCTGGCTGAGCAAATGGCCTCAGCACATATTGGATATAACGTTATTTCTATGGTTCATTCTTATGATTATGTGAAGTTTATAGAATCGAGTAGAGAGTGTGAAGAAGATGGCCTCATATGTCCCATTACGTTCGCGCAAACAATAACCGAATGCGCTCAACGATTCGATCGATGCCGCCCATGGATGTGGTGTGAAGCCATTAGCATAATGCTGCTTCATATCAACTATCACGATTGCTCACAATTACTTGGGTGGCTGGTGCATGCTCATAACTAGTTTGACTATAGTCTTCGATTGCTTCGAACACATTTATTGTTTGTGTGATTCCCAAAAGCAGTGAGCTCCATTTTGAGGTGTGAGCTACTTTCCCACGTGAGACATGAAACGGTCTTAAACGCGCGATGCATACGGTTGATTGCACGTATATGCGATAGATTATAACACCTCTGGTGTCCACTACATGTTTCCGTCTTTGTTATCCGCTAATTAATAAGACGTTTGTGCTGTTCACATGACAACTTGCTTGGTACAAATGTTCGAGTGTGATTCTGTTTCACTCACAAATGCGCAGCAATCGTGGTTGCCGAAACCTCGCTTGCTCAAAAGCCATCGATTGCGCCGTGTTCACCTTTAGACTGAACAAGTGTGAATGTTGACGCTGGTCCCTGTCGCATGTATCCGTTCAGAGCAGCCGTTCACAAAGTGTAAGCGCGCTGGACATTTCGTTATTACTCTCGCTAACACTATCAGACGGATTTATGACGTATCTGTGTTGCACATCGACAAGACTTAATCCTCATCTGAGCAGTTGGTCCCAACTACAGTATCTAGCCAATAGGTGCTAATTGCTCATTGAAAAGTGTGAAACGCAGCATGAGGATAGATAAATGTAGCAAGGTGTCACGAGCATGGTTACCGATTTGACCTCGTTAGGCAAGGCACAACGAGTGATAATCGATTTAGGGTTTGACATGTGGTTGCGCACATCGAATTCCATGAGCATGGAGAAATCACACACGAAGGGTTCCCGCATATAACTTGACAAATGTTTTAATAAATGCATTACATTGCAAATGTTTAACCGATCGTGATGTTGCAAGAAACCTTTATCCCAACTACGCTAGATTCTGTTTTTACCACAAACTGCATGTCATCATTGGAACAAATCAAAACTTCCTGCATGATTCTCGAAAGAATTTGCTAAACGCGTCAATCTGGATGAGCACAGTACCACATCCTCTAGTATGTTCTTGACGACCAGTGCTAGTCAAAGCATATGAGAGATTCGTAGCGCGGATGGCATAGACCGCGATTGAATCATGTCACAAAAGGCATTGCTGTGCGTTGCTGCATTCCTTGCCATTTTTGTCTAGTTCAGCGTCCATCGTTGATTAGTTATATTCTTGGTGTGACTTGATACAACAGTTTATCCGTAATGTAAGTTTTCCTCAATATGTATCGTATGGGCATTATATCCACGTGACGTGTAGTGTTATTTGTGCACTTGTGATCTTATTGCTTGGACTCACATACCCCATGAACTTTGTAGGCCATCAGTCATTATTAAGGTCATTTTGCTAACAACATATCGCTATTAAAATGGGAATGATATCAAATCACGGTTAAAAGTGTTACCATGAGTTACTGGTAATACGAAGAATCAAAACCTAACTGATTAACTTAATACTTCTCTCACCATCCATTTCAATGACATTAAACCAAAGAGCACCGCCTTCAACAAAATCATTGTTTACATGTCTCGGTAACTATTTACATCCGCACTCAACTCACCCGTGTGGAAACCGAGCCGTTAGACTCTAACGCCGTGCTGCTCGTTTGTTCGTTTATTTACGTTACAAGTGAGAAAAACACTCCACACATTTGACCTCAGCAAGCGCTTCACAGTCGTTTACGCAGGTTCGGTCACTTGCATGCGCGCAGCGAGAACATCGTATGTCGAACTGAACCTATGATCGAGCGTCCGTTTTTGCTTATCCGTTTTGATCATTCGCTCGATACGGCCATAGATATTTGTGTGCTTAGTTGGTGCTCTAGGCCCCAAAGCGCACATCAAGTATCGAGCCAACGACTGCTACTCTACGTCACACGAGTCGTTTCCGGCCGCGATTGCATTACTGTCTCGTGCCCACCAGTACACACACATGTAACTTACAAACATGCGCGTGTATGACGCCTAAATGAGACTCTCGTGTTAAACATCCACGCACAATCAATGAAATACACAACAAGACGTCCTCATGAACGCTCGACATGTCCTCATCCACCGAATAGATAAACAATCCAATGGTTGGCTCGTTCGCTATCATCACCCTGGTTCTAATACCATGCTATAAATACACGACCCTAACTTCACAAATCTGAAGAGGTTTCGTACAAACTGGCGCGTCGGGTCAGATTAGTATTACAGCCAAATACGTTACGTGCATATTGGAAACGAATTTGAATCAAATTTGATTTCGTTTGTGGTCGATGCTCAATCAATAGAGCTTTGAATCGGATAGACTGCTCATTTCTCTCATTGGTTGGTTGTCAAATTACGAGTAACTGAGTCTCACGTAAATCATCGGCGACATCTTCCGATGGGGATTTGGAATTCACAGGAAACTTTATTTAACAATGTTATACTTGTAAGACGCTTATATGTAGTGCTCATACAAGGAACGCAGTTATTCTTTACACGAACCTTATTTAACAGTGGCTTGCAAGTATAACTTTTTTCATACTTTTCCACAGTCATATACATTTTATCTTGTCTGAGTGTGAGAAATTTGAGCAACAGTATACTTTGAGGGGACGATTTAGTTTTGCGAACATTTTTAAGCAATCGGATTCAATACGTCGTCTAAATATATTCGAATCGGTACAGTTAAATTCATCGAATCACAAGTACTCCGCAGTCAAATCAGTGAGGCTAATTAGATGCTTAATTCTATACTTCCCAATATCTACGATTTGAGGATCGCACCAATTAGTGTTAAATATCTGGATGTTGTATCAGCTGACTTACCATTACTATGTCTACGGTACCCCGATATTCGTCGTTATGACCATTAATCTGGAAGCAATACAGCTTAACATCGTTTATCGTCAAAAGCATTTCTCTCCACATTCCCGTTCACCAATTATCCGGTCGTGTGAGTACAAATGTCAGCGAGTAATGCTCATGCATTTGATAATTACACTGCTGAAATGCAACCGATGCTCAGTTCGATCGTTCGATAATGACTCCCGAACGGGCGAAATGAGCTTCCGGTTCTTTCGCGTGTATACGAGCGAACGACATTAGCTTGAATATGGCCGCGTTTGTTGTGTGCGGTGGAAGTTGAGTGGCAGATTTTGTTTTGCATCACTCAAACTACCAATTATTGCTCGATTAATGAAGCACAGTAATGCCATTAATGAACCAACTGACTGCGGTTTAGTGACTTGCTCAATAGATACTTGGTCGATGCTGTCACGCCAACGTTTCGAGTTCACGCGTAGTTCGTGTGCGTGCAACCGCGCGGATTATGGATTCGGCGTAAGTCGCACGTGCACCGGAGACAAGACGAGTATGAGCACAGTTCGAATGCGGTTAGTTCATGTGCAGTGACCAAATCGCCTCGGCCACCATTGACCTTAATACAAGACCTGAACACACTTTGTTTGCCCGGAATGTTGAGCTGTGCGCATGCACGCACATGGCTGCATTCGCACAATGTGCGTCAAACTGCTCCTGTCAACACGATTATCTTTCACGTCGTGTGAGAGAGCGACTCGGTTCGGGGACAGTAGTTCACTGTTAGAGTAAATCGCTCCACGATATATGAGAATGCTCAAAGTTGAAGTACATTAGTGTTTACCGAATGTCATGTGTTGCCCAGGTTGTGGCCGTGTGTAAGTCACAATACTTGTGTAAACCAAGACGGATAATTAAACTTCCGGGTTGATTTTTCCAGTAAATCAGATGGGTGATGTTATTATTGAAAGTTTACGGAAGTAAGTCTCAGGAGATCGGGAAAACACTAAAAAACTAAACATGCTGGCGATATTTGTGTTGCTTCCACGAAGCAAATGTTAAAACACCATGAAACTGCTCACATGGAATCCCGGAGTGAAACTTCAGTGTTCATTAAAATCGTGCCCGAAAATGTCACTTATTGTATCCCAGTACTTTAATACTTGGTAGTCACCCGAATACTCCGTTGATCGCCTGCAACATGGCATTGCAATTGTGAGAAACATACAACTTTCAGTAATTCTGTTTTACATGAGCTGCAGTCGGAATGCGACCTACTTCAGCGCACGGCACAATAACAGTCTTCCCGCCAGTGGTTCTAACGAGGATGTGTTTACGCATTTCCGACTCTATCCGAGCGCCCATCATGCGGGTAAAGTGAACTGGTTTCAACGACTCATAGAGAACAATCACGGCCAAACCGTAATTGATAAATTGTTAGCTCTAAGTTGTCATCCACTTCCGCTCAGCATTGTGGTGTTGAGAAGATAGCCTTTTATTGAAAAACATGGTGTGCTGTGTGTGACTCGGTTTGTTGAATGTGTGCTTTTTCGTGTGCATTTCACGACCGAATTTCTAGAGCCAGCATGGAAATATCTACTTGGTTATACGTGAAAAATCTTTACCTTGTGTTTTAGCTACCCCACTGCTCAGACAATATGTGTCTGTTTTGATAATATGTAGCAGTATTGGCAAAACCACATGTTGTGGCCATTTGCTCACGTGAACGAGAGAGAGGCAGTTTCAGTCCGTTTTGTGATTCATGTAGGCGAGAATGGATGTATCACTTAATGGGTGCCTTGGATAGAATCTCATCGTATGACCGTTCCTTTCACTAGATTATCCGAGTTTAACTTATTTCCATAAGGCCATTCTGCAAACATTTGGTCGCACCGATAATGGAGAGTTGAATTGAACCTAACTAAAACACGAATTGCTCGCTTGACCTAATAAAAAATCAATTAACCTGATGGAATTTTCACTAAAGTTTTTGATCCGCCATCAATGAGAGTTGAGCTGGTTCTGAGCTTCTGCACTTGCTCTGTTGGTACATCTGCCTGTGAGCATAGCTGATTCACACAATTTCTAGCCAATCAGCGTGCCGTGCGTTTGTCACGTCTTTTCCAAGTCCAATTCAAGGGCGTCTGCTCAAACCACGTAGCCAATCAAACCAAGATTGGTAAAATTGAGTGAGAAATTTATTGTTACTTGTCACGCGAATATAGCCGTAGTGTAAGACAGTAAGCAAGTAAACGAAGAATCCTGATTGTGCAATAATAGTTGTCCTCACGATATACTTGAATGCCACAGTTAATAAAATCGACACAGCCAAACTGTGGATCGACAAAGTGGATCCAAGGCAAGGGATGTGAGTACTTCAAAACTGGTCATTTCCATTATTCGTTCTCATTTAACGTCACTTGATTATTATCTAAAAGGGCTTACAATGGTGATCAAAATATTTATATAACTATTTAGCAATTCTTCATATGCATCCTAGCGTTTTACTATTCACTATTAGCATTGGTTAAACTTACATTTGCTCTCAAAGATAATCAATTTACTCATTAAACTCCCGGTTTTAATGAAGGGTCGGATATTACCGCGTACAGTGAATCCGTATAAGACATCCTTAACAGCGCAGGATGGTAACAGAGATATCGAAAAGCTGAAACCAAAGTCTGATGAAATCGGTGTGGACACGAGCTTGTCCGATTCAGACCAATCTGCTCTGGAAAGGCAATCAGTAGAACCAGGGGACGAATTGCTCAACGAACAACCGCAATGCAAGAAACCATGTCTTGCTTCGGAACATGATACAATCACGGAAACCGTATCAAAATTTACATGCGGTGGCATAGAAAATAAGTCACAGCAACCCGCATCTTCCTTTTTATTATCAATCACTCCTGATGCAAGTTCGTCCCATTCGAATTCTATCGTTACATTGAATCAGTTTATTCCTGTTACCGGAGTAGCTGGAAACATATTGTATAACATCCCAAACTCACTTCTTGGCTCCATTCAACAGAATGGTTCCGCTGCTCATAACAGTCAGATGACATGCTCTACAAGCCAACTGACCGTTCCCATGTTCAATGCCCGATCCAATGTTCCTGCTCAAACGACTACTTGGCTTTTGGCCAATCCGATGAATCATCAAGGAACCTTGACGGCTGCCCCTACAACCGCACTACAGCCTACATTACTTGTCCCAATTTCGGGCAACGTTTCTAATTTCTCCAAATCCACAGAATCCGAGGCTACGATGGACTGTTCTAATCCATGCATCGTACGAATGTCTGATTTATTTGAGCTAATCAAAAACGTACCAAACATCTCCTCGGTAGTGGACCTGATACACAAAGCGAAGGTATCGTCGTTAAACAAAGAGGGGGGTATAACCCAGCGCGAACCCCAGAAAACTCCTTCGGCCACAATGCCAACCCTCGCGACAAATGTCTCGGGAGCAACACAAGCCATTCTGAACCATCTGGTATTGGCTGCAATGGTGGGAACAGCCACCGGGGCCAAGGATCTACATATCCCCAATGGAATCGTCTCGGACCAGGCACTAGATATGTCGGTAAGTGTGAATATGAAATGTAAGGATTCAATATTAAACAGAGTGCTGGTACTCGACCAAGTTTATTAACCTCACGGTTATCGCAAATCTCACATCGAGCTACAGCTTAATTTCCAACAATGATTTCTTTTCCCTCTGTTCTAAAACTAAATATCGTTGCTGCTATTTTCGATAAAAATACTGTGCCATCTTCAGTACTCCCACCTAAGTGCTGCGAACTAACATGCTGTATAGCATTTGAGAGTCCTCTGCATTTATTTGTCGGTGGACGCATCAATACGCACGCACACACAACTATCCTGTAATTCCTCTTCAGCTGGCAATGCGCATCCACGCGTAAATGTACGCATGCAATCAGGTGTGTCAGTTGGTGTGGTGCACCTCGGTTACCGGGTTCCAACTTACTTGCATACCATGGAGTCGATCGATGGATTGGGGATTTGCCTACAACGTGCACCCGTTGTGCTCGTTTCGCTTGCCCAATCGTTCGGATGACCTGAACACGAATCAGCGCTAGGCCAGCTGTCTGTGCTTGTTCTCGTTTTAGCACAGCGAGGTGTAAACTTGGGGAGAATATCCTGCTCTCTGTTAAGGTGAACAGCGCTTGCTTGTCAAGTGCGGAACAATCACGGTGTTAAGGTCATTTATTCGGTTGATCATGAATATTTAATCAGCACCAGACAGAGACAATGAAAAATCGGGCGTACGGTAAAACTAGAATTCACCGAAACATTTCAAGTCAATTTATGCTTCAGAACGTTAAAACCTATAAATGAGTTCGTAAGGATATCAAGCTATTTTCACATTTATTCACTGATGAAATAATGTGCGATTACTTGGGTTCTCAACTCGCTTTGGCGAAAACCACGATTCCCATTCTGGTGGTCGATTAGCTGACCCATTGAGGATGTCTACGACCTTCCTCAGCTTAAATGTTATACTTTTCCAACGACAACTTGTTCATCCCACACACGGACATATTTGACCTACCAGCATCTTGTCGGTTAATAAATCAACCGTAGCCCGATTTTGAACCCCTTCTCTAATTATGAGACTGACCCAATTTGTCGGTGAAGCGAAACTGATGTTCAGCTTGAGACAGTGTGATCGGTCGCCATTACCCTCATCTCGCTCAACTAGTGCACAGGTGGACAGTACTCTCGTTGTGAGCTACTAAGCAAGGCGAAGCACCCAACGTTCGGCTTTCCATATTATGGAAAGTGGTCAATTCGACGTGAATACATGTTTATTCCTGAGCAAATACTCAACTGACCGAGACGTGCACCGTAGCAACTATGCTTTCTGAGCATTTTGAGCGGATCGCTCGTGAGCTTTGATTTGTTTCCACTTGTTTGGATGCCGCAGCACTTGCCAATAATTAAAGGCGTGTCACGTGGGGGTATGCATTTGGTTAGAGCGAATGAATTAGCCGGTCAGAACGTGATCGCATCAGATGCATCGGTTTCCCACCGTATTCTGTAGATATGCCTTGTTCTGGTTACATACAGTAAAGAAGTGTCAGCAATTTCCTGAAATTTCACTGATTAGTTTGGTAGGTATAATAAATTTCATGTTGTCATCCATTCAATAGTCAACAATATGTTCAATGAAACTGATAGCTGATCAACAAATTTTAGTCAGCTATTCTTGCTTTCACAGTTACGCTCGGCGTCCTCGGTGGAAACGAATACACGCGATGCTGCCACCGCAAATCAAACGGATTCCATCAACGGTGTTCCTCTTCAAGGTTCGCTGGATGCATCCAATACAGCCTGCAAGTGCAGCGTGAAAGAATGCGCATCCAGTTCGGTTTCACCTCATCCGGACTTCAGCTGCTCAACTGTTCACGCTCAGGCAAACACTTTTCCTTGTCCACAGCTTATCGAGTGCCTGTCAACCGCAAACGCAACGAGTGATGAATTCAACTGTCCTCGGGTACAACCAAACGACAAAATCATGGCAACAATACGTGTGAGATCATTGGACACCAAATGGATAATGAACATTCCAGTCCATCAAACACCATGTCACAACTCTTAAATCTAGCTCAATTACAAGCCCTCCTATCTGCGATGGGTAACGTGACTGGCGCGATAAAACTCCCTTGTGCTGGAAACTCATCTTTCACACCCGCCTCATTGCCCGTTATGCATAATAATACCATGGTCTCAACAGCTCAGCTATTCCTCGCCCCAGCAGCTCTCAAATAGTACAGTGCAGATGAACAATGGCCAGAATACTCTCATCCTACCGACGTCTGACAACAGTGCATCTGCTTCAACGTTTGAACAATCAGTCACAACAACATCATCGGGAACTAGTGCGACAACACCAAGCAACGGATTGGAAATGTTAGCAGCATCTTCTGTCGCGAGTGAGTGAAACTTGTTATTCTTCCGTACACATTACCAAAGTTGTTCAACTTAGTACAGATGATAGATTTTACAAGGATTCGCGATTCGTATACAAAAACATTCTGAATTACGGTAAGCGTGATTGAGATTGCCAGAAAGTAATCATCCCTTCAAAGTGAGTTTGAGCCAATGGATCGTGTTGCTCACGTCCTCAGCGTTTACACGCCAAACCAATTGTAGTCGCGTCCGAGCGTCGGTTTTCTGAATATTAATCAATACGATAACTCTTAGTCGATGTTACCTACGTTTGTCATGTTCCTTGTTCGGCACAAGCATGCACTCGCTCTCCTTTGCGTAGGTCGAGCGTTGGGTGTGTGAATCTGCGAATCACATCACGCAATCGAGCACTCAGATCTGTTTTGACAATCTCAGACAGGCGTTGCGGAGTGTCGAAAATCGGATCGGTTTAAGGCCTCTCCGCCTAGCTGGGTCCACCACCCGTGGTTCATACAATAACAATGGGATGTCTGATCCACGCAACTGTCCGAGCTTCATTTGCATTTGTCTCGTACATGGTGACGGAGTATACCGATGAGTTGTTTGAAGGTGGATTCAGTGTTCATTGGAAATGTACGACCAAATCGAACATAATAAATGGGGTTACTCACGTGATCCTGCTTAACGGTTAATGCTCTCATTTTGACGTGCAGACGATGCTCGATTGGGAGGGTCGGATGCCAATGATATCAAATAGTGGAACAGATTTATTAATGAGGGCTTGCAAATAGGTCAAAATAGTTGACGATGAGGATGACCTCCGATGAGTAAATATGTGACAAAAACAATCATATTTGTTTTATGTACAACAGAAACTAAAATTCATTAGGATTTAGTCAGTTTTGTGTCATCTACGCTAGACTTCAATTCTTATTAATCTCACTTAATTGATGCAACTAGAGTACTTGTAAAACCGTTTGAGTTTCGGCTACGTTTTATCTAATAAACAAAAGTTTGCTTTTATTGGACACGCAATAATTCAGAAAACACGAAAATGGCGTTTATGCCAAGTAATGACCCTTTATAATATATACGACACATCACCTGATTTGCAATGTTAATTTCATTTTTCAATTACTTACACAGGCAATCACACCATCCCAGGTTCCGCACAAAGCCCAACAACGCTTGCCCAGGGAAACAGTTCTACTGCGATTCCAGCGTTTGTTAATCTGGTGGCCACATCCAATCGGCCGTTGACCACTCAGACCAGTTTTACACTGAATTCCACCACGGCAGCCCGTTTATTGACCAGCCTGGCAAGTTTCCCATCCAATATACAATCCGCCGCGTTGTTGCAAGGAGGCCCTTCCACTGGACAGCCATGTAATATGTTGAACCTGTTCGATGCATCATTGTTGAACAACACAACAGCAACCACCGTCAGCCAAATCGCGCTCACGGCCAATATACGCCCGGTATCAAGTCTAAACGGCACGACAGCCAAATCACTTGGCGCCAACAGCTCATTGATTGGTTTCCTTGATCCCAGAACCACAAGCATCCAGCTACGCATGGGCGATAATACTACCACAACATTACCAATCGGGAACTCGGCAACCTTGATCAACACTGCAGATTTGTCCCATTACCTGACCAGTGGTGCTGTGAATGGAACTGTCCCGAAGAGTGAGGCTCATGCTGTTCGTGACAACGAACCACTAATAATGACGGACGGGATGCTTTGTGAGGTCGATGGGGAAATCGCATCCTCACTTGATAGCCGTCACGATGACGATTGGGACTGCGACGGTAATCTTCCTCTCAACTCGCAAGGGTTACGTGGATTGAAACCGGAATTAGCAAGCACCGGATCCAGTCCCAACGTGCAAGCAAATATTTTACCGTCAGCACCTCGGCGCACAACTGCATCCAGTCGAAGTTCTAATGCAGCAGGCAGTCGACGAAATGTGAACAACTCTGGTCTAGATTCACCACAGCCATCTAGACCACATCGTCAGAATTTCACACCAACCCAAAATCGCATACTGACAGAGTGGTATCAAGTGCATCAAGCGAAGCCTTACCCGTCAACCGACGATACGAAAGAGCTCGCAAACGAATCTGGATTGAGCTATTCTCAGGTGAGTTCCTAATTGAACATCTCTATATTTTGTAACGCATGTATCTCACGCCATACACGAATCAATGATTTTAAAACACTTTCGAAAATCAGGCACATCCCAAAAGTGCAACGCGGGAAATTAAATTCTCGAATTAATGTGTAACTTTAGATTAAGTCTGACAAAATTTCCACCTTTTATGCGGTAGTTATCCATTCAAGTGCATGGAAATGCACTGCTTTTACTTCGATCGAAACTCGTTTATCCGGAATCGTCGAACAACAGAGCCGACGCCACTCGTTTTACCCTAGGTTTGTTTCCATAGATTTGTTTCAGCAGAAACCACGACATTAGCGAAATTACCACTGCTCTGTAGTTACCACCGCAACTAGTTTATAACAACGCATCAGAATGGTGGTGGAACGAGCAGCTCTTCGAAACGCACTAGATTACTTTCCGGGGCTGTTGAGTGAGGATGTTCAAATATGCGGTACAACAGAACAGCTGCGTTAGACTAAACACGCAACCCATGTAGTGCCAATGAGAGTGCACTCGTGCACACACTCAAGGCCGGTTCGGTGCCTCCCAACCCAATCTGGGACAACATCGCACACGATGTTTGCGGATGGTACTCTTCAATTGTACGTGTGTGCACATGCAGTCACAAATTATGCCGGGGCTATCAGACGTCGGGCAAACGTGTGTCTGTTGTTGGGCTCAGATTTGTTGACTGGTTTTGTCTGTCTTCTCATCCCATCTCTAAGGTAGCACAAACGGTCTCCAAGCTTTGAACACGAGAATGTCTCAGAGAACAAACGGCAAGATGTCAGACCCGCACACCCAGACACACCCAGCGTCTTAGCAAAACACTTGCACAAATGTGTTTGCATGTGGGTTCCAGCGATACGCCGGTGCGTATGCACAGAGTGCATTTAGGGATGCAGCTGAGGAAGAGAGGGCGTACGTGTGTCAGCACGCCTCTGTTGCAATGATCGATCGTCGTTAAAGCAAATCCATCCCACAATCTTCTGCTTTTGCTCTCCCGGACCGATTAGATGTAATCGATTGTGGGTGCTGTGTGCGTGAGCCCGGTGATGCGCATTGGGAATGCAGTGCCTTTGTGCTTTTTTCGTCTGGCAAATCCGCGTCATCGGTTTTGTGTGCGTAAACTGGAGGTAGTAAGGAGCAAATATGTCTGAGCGATGCCATGTAGCTTTGATCAGTATATTTTGTGAACTGCTGATTCAAATGTACATGTCTACAAATACATTGGACCTGAAATCTTTTGGGGTTAACATCCACCCTCCATCCCAACAATCTTAAGAGAATAATATCAAATTACCATTTTGCTGTGATAACGAAAATACAAGATAATTTAATTTTGCTTTCGATTTTACCTTGTAATTTAAAAACCGCATTTGTACGCATTTCCATCAAACTGAATTCTGATTCCCAATGTACACAATGGGCTGAGCAATGAACTTTATTCTCATGTGAAACGTTACGCTAAATTTCTTTTGACTCGCAAGTCTTACCATTATTGTAACGAAGCAGGCTATGTCATATTGTTTCTCACAACATGAACCAGTTTAATGGGAAAACTACCGACTGTCCATATTTTGATTTTGCGCGTGCTTAATTTACGAAAATTTTCTCAGCTTTATGTTATCTGTCAGGATGGGAAATAGAGAGCCGTGTGATATAAACCACCATCTTCAAGCATCGTTCGGTTTCGTTCCAATACGCACTCATGACAACGTTTATTTGCCGAAGCAAAACTACCGTTCGTTTTCCGAAAAATTGTAGGCTGTGGCAAGCTTGAAATTACCGCTACTCTGCCATTTACGACCTGCGAACAAGCTCCTACATTGGGTGCCTCTCGTAGACACGGCGACATGGAATTATTGAACGAGGTGCACCACACGTCTGCGTGCCTTGTTGCTATGCTCTGGCCGTTAGATCACCGACACATGCGTGCCCAAACACACAGACACACAGACGAGGATCGATCGATGCGATTCTGTATTTGTCCCGTGCGATTCCATCAGACTGCTACGCACTCTACCTGAAAGCGCTCACGTGAACATCACATCCTAAATGGGAAACGGTCAGCTGATTTAGATAGACAGAGAACGTTTTGCTGGACAGTGCGGTATGCTTAGCCCCTTCACGTCTAGATAAACACGCACTCTCTCACTTTCTCTGTCTCGAGAGAGACTGGGTGCGTAAATGTCAGAGCTATTTGGAGGGAACGGCGGTCGTGCGAGTGTGAACACACGCATGCACAACACCGATCGATGAATCTCCCTTAGGATCTGTGTGCCAATATCGGACGCATCGGTTAGCACACATTAGCACAAAACTCACAAAAATGTTTTAAAGTCTAAACGACAGCACTGACCTATTTTACCGGTGAGACTACAGGAACAGAATGCGTATATTAAATAATTGAAACGTGATGAAACCGAACGTCTGCCAATAACATGCAACATTTCATCGGTTTCCTTTTGCTCCTGCAAGACCATAACACGTTTCAAACGCACGTCCAGTAATATTTTTCGACCAAGCAGATTGTTGCAACATGTTTACCTTGTGACAACCGCCAAAATCACTCTCAATGTTTTTTAAACCAATTGTGGAGCAACGACTTCAAATGCTATTCTGTAGGACTGAAAGTTTTGTGGGAAAAAGTAGACTACCTACCACCGAGATAATACTATGGCTGATATCAAAAGTCGCTCTCTAATCACTGCACATACATGTTCACATTCTGGGACTTTCATCTATCGTTTTCCTTTCAACAGGTTAAAAAATGGTTCGCAAACAAACGAGCACGCTCTTCGTCCAGCGGGCTCCCCAAACCCACACCACCTCTCGCACCCGATGCATCCCCGGATCCTGCTGCCACAGTCGCCATGGTCGCGGCAGCCATGGCAGCGGCTACGAGCAGTGGAGTTGCGGTGGAAAGTTCCCAAGCAAACAGCCTGTACCAGTTGTTTCCAAACTCGCAATCTTTTGGAATCTCAACCTCGAACAGCGATATTCATTTTCTGATGGCAGACCCTACGCAAATCAATTCGCGTATGAACGATGAGAAAATGAGTGAGAGTGAGCCTGTGGTGTTGAAAACCGCTGTCGAGGCCGAGTTGAAGATAAATACGGAAGACTCAGATCACCCTGGGCTTGAACAGGCTGTAGTGGATGTAGCAGAACAAGGCTTAGAAATTTCATCTGAATTATCAGCATCACCGCCTACGCTACAAGTTGTCATCTCCCCTCGTCCATCAGCTTGCGAGAACATGACCACAAGCATACAGACTGACGCAGAAAATCATGATCTAGAAACGCAGGAAGCCTGCAGCCAAATTGTCGCTGATTGACGGACGTTTGGGATCATTCGAATGTCTCATGGAACAGCCGCAAAATCTAGTCTTCGAGAAAACCAAGCATTGTTTACTTTCATTACTACAGCTGTTTGAATCCTCAAAACGTTTTAGCTGAATCCACCCGAAAATCGTGCCTTTTATTGCATGACCTACCACATTGTACAGATTGTTTCTCTAGTCATTTGAATCCAATTTTTACCGCAGACTATTTTACTTCAAATCCTCACTTTATTCCATCACGGAAATCGAAGCTTGGATTTCTTCTGATCTCCTATACGTTTTGCTTATAGCAAATGAGCATTCTCATGTCAATCTTTAATGTACATCAACATAATCAAATTGTGAATATTAATTTTTAAGCACAATGTGACCGAATTATTGAATTATGTTTTTACAAAAAATATCAAGAATTCTCACGGGTAACGAATTGATGATTGGATAGTTTTGCGAGGCATCTGAAATATTTTCTCCATTTTATCTGAATTTATATTATGTAATTTCAAGTCGAAAAGTTCACCAGTTGTGAACTGCATCCATCCATCGAAACATCATTCGCTCACCACGTGTGAGAATCGAGGATCGTGGACACAGTGGAAACGCTGTCGTTCCAATGTTAATGGCATTTCATTGTCAATCTCTCTGCTGGGCATTAAAATAGCATGCGCTGCTTTGCGATGCCCTCGAAATAGTGAGCCAGATCATTTAAAATTAAGCGCAGAGCTAAGCCAAACAATGTCCTAAACATATAATTGTGATTTCAACACTACTCGTGAGTAGACTTGGGCAACACACCAGACGTGGGGACTTCTAACGCACAGAAACTATGACTTCGGATTGCTTTTCCGTCTATTTTATATGTACTTATCTCATAGAATGTGGAGATTAAGCGTTGAATGCCAAGTGTAAGTGCATGCTCATAACTATTTTGACACCAGTCTTCGATAGCTTTGCAAAGTGACCACGCGTTCCTGTATCCCGAAAGAAAACGAAAGCATTCAGCAACACCCTCCCTCCTGTGTGCTTGGAAGACTCACACAAGGTGAATACCTTGTTAAATTTGATGTTGATTTCATCATGGTAAAGGAATCGGTGTGGTGATCTGTCTGGACCTGGCTGAGCAAATGGCCTCAGCACATATTGGATATAACGTTATTTCTATGGTTCATTCTTATGATTATGTGAAGTTTATAGAATCGAGTAGAGAGTGTGAAGAAGATGGCCTCATATGTCCCATTACGTTCGCGCAAACAATAACCGAATGCGCTCAACGATTCGATCGATGCCGCCCATGGATGTGGTGTGAAGCCATTAGCATAATGCTGCTTCATATCAACTATCACGATTGCTCACAATTACTTGGGTGGCTGGTGCATGCTCATAACTAGTTTGACTATAGTCTTCGATTGCTTCGAACACATTTATTGTTTGTGTGATTCCCAAAAGCAGTGAGCTCCATTTTGAGGTGTGAGCTACTTTCCCACGTGAGACATGAAACGGTCTTAAACGCGCGATGCATACGGTTGATTGCACGTATATGCGATAGATTATAACACCTCTGGTGTCCACTACATGTTTCCGTCTTTGTTATCCGCTAATTAATAAGACGTTTGTGCTGTTCACATGACAACTTGCTTGGTACAAATGTTCGAGTGTGATTCTGTTTCACTCACAAATGCGCAGCAATCGTGGTTGCAGAAACCTCGCTTGCTCAAAAGCCATCGATTGCGCCGTGTTCACCTTTAGACTGAACAAGTGTGAATGTTGACGCTGGTCCCTGTCGCATGTATCCGTTCAGAGCAGCCGTTCACAAAGTGTATGCGCGCTGGACATTTCGTTATTACTCTCGCTAACACTATCAGACGGATTTATGACGTATCTGTGTTGCACATCGACAAGACTTAATCCTCATCTGAGCAGTTGGTCCCAACTACAGTATCTAGCCAATAGGTGCTAATTGCTCATTGAAAAGTGTGAAACGCAGCATGAGGATAGATAAATGTAGCAAGGTGTCACGAGCATGGTTACCGATTTGACCTCGTTAGGCAAGGCACAACGAGTGATAATCGATTTAGGGTTTGACATGTGGTTGCGCACATCGAATTCCATGAGCATGGAGAAATCACACACGAAGGGTTCCCGCATATAACTTGACAAATGTTTTAATAAATGCATTACATTGCAAATGTTTAACCGATCGTGATGTTGCAAGAAACCTTTATCCCAACTACGCTAGATTCTGTTTTTACCACAAACTGCATGTCATCATTGGAACAAATCAAAACTTCCTGCATGATTCTCGAAAGAATTTGCTAAACGCGTCAATCTGGATGAGCACAGTACCACATCCTCTAGTATGTTCTTGACGACCAGTGCTAGTCAAAGCATATGAGAGATTCGTAGCGCGGATGGCATAGACCCCGATTGAATCATGTCAAAAGAGCCAACGTGCCATGCTGCATTCCTTGCCATTTGTGTCTAGTTCAGCGTCCATCGTTGATTAGTTATATTCTTGGTGTGATTTGCGACAACAGTTTATCCAAAATGTAAGTTTCCCTCAATATGTATTGGATGGGCATTATATCCACGGTTATTTCGACGTGACGTGTAGTGTTATTTGTGCATTCGTGATCTTATTGCTTGGACTCATATACCCCATGAACTTTGTAGTCCATCAGTCATTAATCAGGTCATTTTGCTAACAACATATCGCTATTAAAATGGGAATGATATCAAATCACGGTTAAAATTGTTACCATGAGTTACTGGTAATACGAAGAATCAAAACCTAACTGATTAACTTAATACTTCTATCAACATGCATTTCAATGACATTCCACCAAAGAGCACCGCCTTCAACAAAACCATTGTTTACATGTCTCGGTGACTATTTACATCCGCACTCAACTCACCCGTGCGGTAACCGAGCCGTTAGACTCTAACGCCGTGCTGCTCGTTTGTTCGTTTATTTACGTTACAATTGAGAAAAACACTCCACACATTTGACCTCATGAAGCGCTTCACAGTCGTTTACGCTGGTTCGGTCACTTGCATGCGTGCAGCGAGAACATCGTATGTCGAACTAAACCAATGATCGAGCGTCCATTTTTGCTTATCCGTTTTGATCATTCGCTCGACACGGCCATAGATATTTGTGTGTTTAGTTGGTGCTCTAGGCCCCAACGCGCGCATCACGTAGCGAGCCAACGACTGCTACTCTACGTCACACGAGTCGTTTCCGGTCGCGATTGCATTACTGTCTCGTGCCCACCGGTACACACACATGTAACTTACAAACTATAAACGTGCGCGCGCATGACGCCTAAATGAGACTCTCGTGTTAAACATCCTCGCACAATCAATGAAATACACAACAATACGTCCTCATGAACGCTCGACATGTCCTCATCCACCGAATAGATAAACAATCCAATGGTTGGCTCGTTCGCGATCATCACGCTGGTTCTAATACCACCCAACAAATACACGACCCTAACTTCACAAATCTGAAGAGGTTTCGTACAACTGCTCCGTTTGCGCGTGGGGTCAGATTATTGTTACAGCTTAATACGTTACGTGAATATGGGAAACGAATTTGAATCAAATTTGATTTCGTTTGTGGTCGATGCTCAATCAATACTGCTTTGAATCTGATAGGTTGCTCAAGACTCTCGTTGGTTGGTTGCCAAATTACAAATAACTGAGTCTCACATAAATCCTCGGCGACATCTGCCGATGCGGATTTGGAATTCACAGGAAGCTTTATTTAACAATGTTATACTTGTAAGCCCCTTATATGCAGGGTTGATACAAGTAACGCAGTGATTCTTTGCACGAAACTTATTTAACAGTGGCTTGCAAGTATAAATTTGTTTCATACTTTTCCATAGCCAAATACATTTGAGGGTGTCTGCGTGTGGGAAATGTGAGCAACGGTATACTTTGAGGGGGTCGGTTTAGTTTTGAGAACATTTTTCAGCAATCGGATTAAATACGTCGTCTAAATATGTTAAGTTCATTCAGTCACGAGTACCTCGCAGCTAAATCAGTGAGGCTAATTAGATGCTTAATTCTATACTTTCCCCAATATCTACGATTTTTGGATCGCACCAAATTAGTGTCAAAAACCTGGAGGTTTTATCAGGTGATTTACCATTACTATGTCTACCGGTAGCCAGATGTTCGTCGATATGACCAAAGCAATACAGCTTAACATCGTTTATCGTCAAATGCATTTCTCTCCACATTGTTGTTCACCAATTATCCGGTCATGTGAGTACAAATGTCAGCGAGTAATGCTCATGCATTTGATAATTACACTGCTGAAATGCAACCGATGCTCAGTTCGATAATGACTCCCGAACGGGCGAAATGAGCTTCCGGTTCTTTCGCGTGTATACGAGCGAACGACATCAACTTGAGTATGGCCGCGTTTGTTGTGTGTGGTGGAAGTTGAGGGGCAGATTTTGTTTGACATTACTCAAACTACCAATTATTGCTCGATTATTGAAGCACAGTAATGTGGTTTAGTAAATTGCTCAATAGATACTTGGTCGATGCTGTCACGCCAACGTTTCGAGTTCACGCGTAGTTCGTGTTCGTGCAACCGCGTGGATTATGGATTCGGCGTAAGTCGCACGTGCACCGGAGACAAGACGAGTATGAGCACAGTTCGAATGCGGTTAGTTCATGTGCAGTGACCAGATCGCCTCGGCCACCATTGACCTTAATACAAGACCTGAACACACTTTGTTTGCCCGGAATGTTGAGCTGTGCGCATGCACGCACATGGCTGCATTCGCACAATGTGCGTCAAACTGCTCCTGTCAACACGATTATCTTTCACGTCGTGTGAGAGAGCGACTCGGTTCGGGGACAGTCGTTTACTGTTAGAGTAAATTGCTCCACGATATATGAGAATGCTCAAAGTTGAAGTGCATTAGTGTTTACCGAATGTTATGTGTTGCCCAGGTTGTGGCCGTGTGTAAGCGACAATTCCTGTGTAGACCAAGACAGATAAATAAACTTCCGGGTTGATTTTTCAGTGACGTTATAATTGAACGTTAACGGAAGTAAGTCTCGGGAGAACACTAAAAAACTAAATATGGTGGCGATATTTCAGTTGCTTCCACGAAGCAGATGTTAAAATACCATGAAATTGCTCCCATAATATCCCGGGGTGAAACTTCAGTAATCATTAAAATCGTTCCCGCAAATGTATCCTCTTGTATCCGAGTACTTTAATACTTGGTAGTCACCCGAATACTCCGTTGTTCGAATTCCTACATACATCGTAATTGTGAGAAACAGACAACTTTCAGTAATACTGTTTAACATGAGCTGCAGTCGAACTGCGACCTACTTCTGCGGCACAAAAACAGTTTACCCGCCAGTGGTTCTAACGAGGATGTGTTTACGCATTTCCGACTCTATCCGAGCGCCTATCATGCGGGTAAAGTGAACTGGTTTCAACGACTCATAGAGAACAATCACGGCCAAACCGTAATTGATAAATTGTTAGCTCTAAGTTGTCATCCACTTCCGCTCAGCATTGTGGTGTAGAGAAGATAGCCTTTTATTAAAAAACAAAGTGCTGAGTTTGACACTGTTTTGCGAATGTTTGCTTTTTCTTGTGCATTTCACGACCGAATATCGCGAGTCAGCATGGAAATATCTACTTGGTTATACGTGAAAAAACTTTGCCTTGTCTTTTAGCTACCCCACTGCTCAGACAAAATGTATCTGTTTAGATAATATGTAGCAGTATTGGTGAAACCACATGTTGTGGCCATTTGCTCAAGTGAACGAGAGAGATGCAGTTTCAGTCCGTTCTGTGATTCATGCAGGCGAGAAAGGATGTATCCCTTAATGGTTGCATTCACACGGCCTTGGATAGAATCTCACCGTATGACCGTTCCTTTCACTAGATTATCCGACTTTAACTTATTTCCTTAAGGCCATTTTGCAAACATTTGGCCACACCGATAATGGAAAGTTGAATTGAACCTAACTAAAACACGTATTGCCCGCTTGACCAAATAAAAAATCAATTAACCTGATGGAATTTTCACTAAAGTTTTGGATCCGCCATCAATGAGAGTTGATCTGGTTGTGAGCTCCTGCACTTGCTGTGTTGGTTCATCTGCCTGTGAGCGTAGCTCATTCACACACTTTCTAGCCAATCAGCGTGCCGTGCGCTTGTCACGTCTTTTCCAAGTCCAATTCAAGCGCGTCTGCTCAAACCACGTAGCCAATCAAACCTTGATTGGTAAAATTGAGTGAGAAATTTATTGTTCCTTGTCACGCGAATAGAGCCGTGAGTGTTCTCATAGTGGTTTAGATTCACCGAGTGGAATTTACTTGGAAATGATCAGCTATATTGGCATAATTTGTTCGTGAGACTCCTGGAAGCCACTATATTTGTCACTCAATCAATGCTAACTGAGGTGTGGTTGTCAATGCTTAATTTCCGATTTTAACGCTCAATGTTGAATCAAACATACCACACTTGAAGCAGTAAGCGAGTAAACGTAGAAGCAGATACCAACATAATGAATCACAAGTCCATTTACAATGGTAATTCTGATTGCGCAATAATAGTTGTCCTCAAAGATATACTTGAATGCCACAATTAATAAAATCGACACAACCAAACTGTGGATCGACAAAGTGGATCCAAGGCAAGGGATGTGAGTACTTCAAAACTTGTCATTTCCATTATTCGTTCTCATTTAACGTCACTTGATTATTATCTAAAAAGGCTTACCATGGTGATCAAAATATTTATCTATCTATTTAACAATTACTTATTTGCATTCTAGGGTTTTACTATTCAGTATTAGCATCGATTAAACATACATTGCTCTCAAAGATAATCAATTCACATATATTACTTCCTGTTTTAAACGAAGGGTCGGATATTTCCGCGTTCAGTGAATCCGAATACTGCATCCTTAACAGCGCATGATGGTACCAGAGATATTGAAACGCTGAAACCCAAGTCTGATGAAAGCGGTGTGGACACGAGCTTGTCCGATTCAGACCAATCTGCTCTCGAAAGGCAATCAGTAGAACCAGGTGACGAATCGCTCAACGAACAACCGCAATGCAAGAAACCCTGTCTTACTTCTGAACATGATACAATCACGAAAACCGATTCACAAAATACATGCTGTGGCACAGAAAATAAGTCACAGCAACCCGCATCTTCCTTGTTATTATCAATCACTCCTGATGCTAGTTCATCCCATTCGAATTCTCTCGGAACATTGAATCAGTTTATTCCTGTTACCGGAGTAGCTGGAAACATATTGTATAACATCCCAAACTCACTTCTTGGCTCCATTCAACAGAATGGTTCCGCTGCTCATAACAGTCAGATGACATGCTCTACAAGCCAACTGACCGTTCCCATGTTCGATGCCCGATCCAATGTTCCTGCTCAAACGACGACTTGGCTTTTGGCCAATCCGATGAATCATCAAGGAACCTTGACGGCTGCCCCTACAACCGCACTACAGCCTACATTACTTGTCCCAATTTCGGGCAACGTTTCTAATTTCTCCAAATCCACAGAATCCGAGGCTACGATGGACTGTTCTAATCCATGCATCGTACGAATGTCTGATTTATTTGAGCTAATCAAAAACGTACCAAACATCTCCTCGGTAGTGGACCTGATACACAAAGCGAAGGTATCGTCGTTAAACAAAGAGGGGGTATAACCCAGCGCGAACCCCAGAAAACTCCTCCGGCCACAATGCCAACCCTCGCGACAAATGTCTCGGGAGCAACACAAGCCATTCTGAACCATCTGGTATTGGCTGCAATGGTGGGAACAGCCACTGGGGCCAAGGATCTACATATCCCCAATGGAATCGTCTCGGACCAGGCACTAGATATGTCGGTAAGTGTGAATATCAAATGTAAGGATTCAATATTAAACAGAGTGCTGGTACTCGACCAAGTTTATTAACCTCACGGTTATCGCAAATCTCACATCGAGCTACAGCTTAATTTCCAACAATGATTTCTTTTCCCTCTGTTCTAAAACTAAATATCGTTGCTGCTATTTTCGATAAAAATACTGTGCCATCTTCAGTACTCCCACCTAAGTGCTGCGAACTAACATGCTGTATAGCATTTGAGAGTCCTCTGCATTTATTTGTCGGTGGACGCATCAATACGCACGCACACACAACTATCCTGTAATTCCTCTTCAGCTGGCAATGCGCATCCACGCGTAAATGTACGCATGCAATCAGGTGTGTCAGTTGGTGTGGTGCACCTCGGTTACCGGGTTCCAACTTACTTGCATACCATGGAGTCGATCGATGGATTGGGGATTTGCCTACAACGTGCACCCGTTGTGCTCGATTCGCTTGCCCAATCGTTCGGATGACCTGAACACGAATCAGCGCTAGGCCAGCTGTCTGTGCTTGTTCTCGTTTTAGCACAGCGAGGTGTAAACTTGGGGAGAATATCCTGCTCTCTGTTAAGGTGAACAGCGCTTGCTTGTCAAGTGCGGAACAATCACGGTGTTAAGGTCATTTATTCAGTTGATCATGAATATTTAATCAGCTTGTTGAAACAGAGCAAAACAAAAAATCGGGCGTAGGGTAAAACTATAAATGACCGAAACATTTCAAATCAATTTATGCTTTAGAACATTAAAACCGATAAATAAATTCCTATGGAGGTCAAGCTATTTTCACATTCATTCACTGATGAAATAATGTGCGATTACTCTGGTTCTCCACTCGCTTTGGCGAAAACCACGATTCCCATTCTGGTGGTCGATTAGCTGACCCATTGAGGATGTCTACGACCTTCCTCAGATTAAATGTGATACTTTTCTAATGACAAATTGTTCATCCCACACGGACATATTTGACCTACCAGCATCTTGTCGGTTAATAAATCAACCGTAGCCCGATTTTGAACCCCTTCTCTAATTATGAGACTGACCCAATTTGTCGGTGAAGCGAAACTGATGTTCAGCTTGAGACAGTGTGATCGGTCGCCATTACCCTCATCTCGCTCAACTAGTGCACATGTGGACAGTACTCTCGTTGTGAGCTACTAAGCAAGGCGAAGCACCCAACGTTCGGCTTTCCATATTATGGAAAGTGGTCAATTCGACGTGAATACATGTTTATTCCTGAGCAAATACTCAACTGACCGAGACGTGCACCGTAGCAACTATGCTTTCTGAGCATTTGAGCGGATCTCTCGTGAGCTTTGATTTGTTTCCACTTGTTTGGATGCCGCAGCACTTGCCAATAATTAAAGGCGTGTCACGTGGGGGTATGCATTTGGTTAGAGCGAATGAATTAGCCGGTCAGAACGTGATCGCATCAGATGCATCGGTTTCCCACCGTATTCTGTAGATATGAGTTGTTCTGGTTACATACAGCAAAGAAGTGTCAGCAATTTCTTGAAATTTCACTGATTAGTTTGGTAGGTATAATAAATTTCATGTTGTCAATGAAACTGATAGCTGATCAACAAATTTTAGTCAGCTATTCTTGCTTTCACAGTTACGCTCGGCATCCTCGGTGGAAACGAATACACGCGATGCTGCCACCGCAAATCAAACGGATTCCATCAACGGTGTTCCTCTTCAAGGTTCGCTGGATGCATCCAATACAGCCTGGAAGTGCAGCGTGAAAGAATGCGCATCCAGTTCGGTTTCACCTCATCCGGACTTCAGTTGCTCAAATGTTCACGCTCAGGCAAACACTTTTCCATGTCCACAGCTTATCGAGTGCCTGTCAACCGCAAACGCAACGAGTGATGAATTCAACTGTCCTCGGGTACAACCAAACGACAAAATCATGGCAAACAATACGTGTGACATCATTGGACACCAAATGGATAATGAACATTCCAGTCCATCAAACACCATGTCACAACTCTTAAATCTAGCTCAATTACAAGCCCTCCTATCTGCGATGGGTAACGTGACTGGCGCGATAAAACTCCCTTGTGCTGGAAACACATCTTTCGCACTCGCCTCATTGCCCGTTATGCATAATAATACCATGGTCTCAACAGCTCAGCTATTCCTCGCCCCAGCCGTCTCAAATAGTACAGTGCAGATGAACAATGGCCAGAATACTCTCATCCTACCGACGTCTGACAACAGTGCATCTGCTTCAACGTTTGAACAATCAGTCACAACAACATCATCGGGCACTAGTGCGACAACACCAAACAACGGATTGGAAATGTTAGCAGCATCTTCTGTCGCGAGTGAGTGAAACTTGTTATTCTTCCGTACATATTACCAAAGTTGCTCAACTTAGTACAGATGATAGATTTTACAAGGATTCGCGATTCGTATACAAAAACATTCTGAATTCCGGTAAGCGTGATTGAGATTGCCAGAAAGTAATCATCCCTTCAAAGTGAGTTTGAGCCAATGGATCGTGTTGCTCACGTCCTCAGCGTTTATACGCCAAACCAATTGTAGTCGCGTCCGAGCGTCGGTTTTCTGAATATTAATCAATACGTTAACTCTTTGTCGATGTTGCCTACGTTTGTCATGTTCCTTGTTCGGTACAAGCATGCACTCGCTCTCCTTTGCGTAGGTCGAGCGTTGGGTGTGTGAATCTGCGAATCACATCACGCAATCGAGCACTCAGATCTGTTTGACAATCTCAGACAGGCGTTGCGGAGTGTCGAATATCGGATCGGTTTAAGGCCTCTCCGCCTAGCTGGGTCCACCACCCGTGGTTCATACAATAACAATGGGATGTCTGATCCACGCAACTGTCCGAGCTTCATTTGCATTTGTCTCGTACATGGTGACGGAGTATACTCGATGAGTTGTTTGAAGGTGGATTCAGTCTTCATTGGACAACCAAATCGAACATAATAAATGGGGTTACTCACGTGATCCTGTTTAACGGTTAATGCTCTCATTTTGACGTGCAGACGATGCTCGATTGGGAGGGTCGGATGCCAATGATATCAAATAGTGGAACAGATTTATTAATGAGGGCTTTCAAATAGGTCACAAATAGTTGACGATGCAGGATGACCTCCGATGAGTAAATATGTGACAAAAACAATCATATTTGTTTTATGTACAACAGATACTAAAATGCATTCGGGTTTGTCAGTTTTGGGTCATCTACGCTAGACTTCAATTCTTACCCTTTACTTAATTGATGCAACCAGAATACTTGTAAAACCGTTTGAGATTCGGCACGTTTTAACTATAAACAAAAATTTGCTTTTATTGACACGCAATAATTCAGAAAATACGAAAATGGCGTTTATGCCAAGTAATGACCCTTTATAATATATACGACACAGCACCTGATTTGCAATGTTAATTTCATTTTGCAATTGCTTTTGCAGCCAATCACACTATCCCAGGCTTCACACAAAGCCCAACAACGCTTGCCCAGGGAAACAGTTCCACTGCGATTCCAGCGTTTGTTAATCTGGTGGCCACATCCAATCGGCCGTTGACCACTCAGACCAGTTTTACACTGAATTCCACCACGGCAGCCCGTTTATTGACCAGCCTGGCAAGCTTCCCATCCAATATACAATCCGCCGCGTTGTTGCAAGGAGGCCCTTCCACTGGACAGCCATGTAATATGTTGAACCTGTTCGATGCATCATTGTTGAACAACACAACAGCAACCACCGTCAGCCAAATCGCGCTCACGGCCAATATACGCCCGGTATCAAGTCTAAACGGCACGACAGCCAAATCACTTGGCGCCAACAGCTCATTGATTGGTTTCCTTGATCCCAGAACCACAAGCATCCAGCTACGCATGGGCGATAATACTACCACAACATTACCAATCGGGAACTCGGCAACCTTGATCAACACTGCAGATTTGTCCCATTACCTGACCAGTGGTGCTGTGAATGGAGCTGTCCCGAAGAGTGAGGCTCATGCTGTTTGTGACAACGAACCACTAATAATGACGGACGGGATGCTTTGTGAGGTCGATGGGGAAAACGCATCATCACTGGATAGCCGTCACGATGACGATTGGGACTGCGACGGTAATCTTCCTCTCAACTCGCAAGGGTTACGTGGATTGAAACCGGAATTAGCAAGCACCGGATCCAGTCCGAACGTGCAAGCAAATATTTTACCTTCAGCACCTCGGCGCACAACTGCATCCAGTCGAAGTTCCAATGCAGCAGGCAGTCGACGAAATGTGAACAACTCTGGTCTAGATTCACCACAGCCATCTAGACCACATCGTCAGAATTTCACACCAACCCAAAATCGCATACTGACAGAGTGGTATCAAGTGCATCAAGCGAAGCCTTACCCGTCAACCGGCGATACGAAAGAGCTCGCAAACGAATCTGGATTGAGTTATTCTCAGGTGAGTTTGTAATGGAACATCTCTATATTGTGTAACGCATGTATCTCACGCCATACATGAATCAATGATTTTGAAACACTTTCGAAAATCAGGCACATCCCAAAAGTGCAACGCGGGAAATTTAATCCTCGAATTAATGTGTACCTTTAGTTTAAGTCTGACAAAATTCCCACCTTTTACGCAGGTAGATATCTATTCAAGTGCATGGAAATGCACTGCTTTTACTTCGATCGAAACTCGTTTACTCGGAATCGTGGAACAACAGAGCCATACGCCACACGGTTTACGCTATTTTTGTTTCCATACATTCGTTTCAGCAGAAACCACAACATTCGCGGCATTGCCACTGCTCTGTAGTTACCACCGCAACTAGTTTATAACAACGCATCAGAATAGTGGTGGAACGAGCAGCTCTTCAAAACGCACTAGCTTACTTTCCGGGGCTGTTGAGTGAGGATGTTCAAATGTGCGGTACAACAGAACAGCTGCGTTAGACTAAACACGCAACCCATGCAGTGCCAATGAGAGTGCACTCGTGCACACACTCAAGGCCGGTTCGGTGCCTCCCAACCCAATCTGGGACAAAATCGCACACGATGTTTGCGGATGGTACTCTTCAATTGTACGTGTGTGCACATGCAGTCACAAATTATGCCGAGGCTATCAGACGTCGGGCAAACGAGTGTCTGTCGTTGGGCTCAGATTTGTTTTGTCTGTCTTCTCATCTCATCTCTAAGGTAGCACAAACGGTCTCCAAGCTTCGAACACAAGAATGTCTGAGAGAACGAACGGCAAGATGTCAGACCTGCACACACAGACACACCTAGCGTCTTAACAAAACACTTGCACACATGTGTGTTCGAGCGATACGCCGGTGCGTATGCACAGAGTGCATTTAGGGATTCAGCTGAGGAAGAGAGGGCGTACGTGTGTCAGCACGCTTCTGTTGCAATGATCGATCGGCAAATCTGTCCCACAATCTTCTGCTTTTGCTCTCCCAGACCGGTAAGATGTAGTCGATTGTGGGTGCTGTGTGCGTGAGCCCGGTGATGCGCATTGGGAATGCAGTAAGCACGCCTTTGTGCTTTTTTCGCCTGGCAAATCCGCGTCATCGGTTTGTGTGCGTAAACTAGAGGTAGTAAGGAGCAAATATGTCTGAGCGATGCCATGTAGCTTTGATCAGTAGATTTTGTGAACTGCTGATTCAAATGTACATGTCTACAAATACATTGGACCTAAAATATTTTGGGGTTAACATCCACGCTTCCATCCCAACTGTCTTAAGAGAATAATATCAAATTACCGTTTTTGCTGTAATAAGGAAAAAACAAAATAATATTTTATTTTACTTTCGATTTTACCTTGTAATTTAAACACCGCATTTGTACGCATTTCCTTCAATCTGAAATCTGATTCCCAATGTACAAAATGAGCTGAGTAATGATCTTTAGTCTCATGCGAAGCGTTACTCGACACATTGTCCCACCGACAGCTTCCGTTAAAGAATCATTCAGATAAATATCCCACACTTCACGCGAAATTTCTTTTGACTCGCAAGTCTTACCATTCTCATAACGAAGCAGGCTATGTCATATTGTTTCTCACAACATGAACCAGTTTAATGGGAAAACTACCGACTGTCCATATTTTGATTTTGCGCGTGCTTAATTTACGAAAATTTTCTCAGCTTTATGTTATCTGTCAGGATGGGAAATAGAGAGCCGTGTGATATAAACCACCATCTTCAAGCATCGTTCGGTTTCGTTCCAATACGCACTCATGACAACGTTTATTTGCCGAAGCAAAACTACCGTTCGTTTTCCGAAAAATTGTAGGCTGTGGCAAGCTTGAAATTACCGCTACTCTGCCATTTACGACCTGCGAACAAGCTCCTACATTGGGTGCCTCTCGTAGACACGGCGACATGGAATTATTGAACGAGGTGCACCACACGTCTGCGTGCCTTGTTGCTATGCTCTGGCCGTTTGATCACCGACACATGCGTGCCCAAACACACAGACACACAGACGAGGATCGATCGATGCGATTCTGTATTTGTCCCGTGCGATTCCATCAGACTGCTACGCACTCTACCTGAAAGCGCTCACGTGAACATCACATCCTAAATGGGAAACGGTCAGCTGATTTAGATAGACAGAGAACGTTTTGCTTGACAGTGCGGTATGCTTAGCCCCTTCACGTCTAGATAAACACGCACTCTCTCGCTTTCTCTGTCTTGAGAGAGACTGGGTGCGTAAATGTCAGAGCTATTTGGAGGAAACGGCGGTCGTGCGAGTGTGAACACACGCATGCACAACACCGATCGATAAATCTCCCTTAGGATCTGTCTGCCATTATCGGACGCATCGGTTCGCGCACATTAGCACAAAACTCACAAAAATATTTTAAACTCAAAATGACAGACCCGAGCGCTGATAGAAACAGTGCGACCCATTTTACTAGTGAAGCTACAGGAACAGAATGCGTATAGTAAGAAATTATAACGAGATGAAACTGAACGTCTGCCAATAGCATGCAAAATTTCACCGGTTTCCTTTAGATCCAGCGAAACCATAACACGTCTGAAATCAAAGTTCAGTAATATTTTTAGACCAATAATATTGTTGCAACAAATTTACCTTGTGACAACCGCGAAAATCACTCTCAATGTTTTTCAACCGATTGTGGAGAAACGACTTCAAATGCTATTCTGTAGGTCTGAAAGTTTGGTGGGAAAAAGTAGACTACCTACCACCGAGGTAATACTATGGCTGATATCAGAAGTCGCTCTATAATCGCTGCACATACATGTTCACATTCTGGGACTTTCATCTATTGTTTTCCTTTCAACAGGTTAAAAAATGGTTCGCAAACAAACGAGCACGCTCTTCGTCCAGCGGGCTCCCCAAACCCACACCACCTCTCGCACCCGATGCATCCCCGGATCCTGCTGCCACAGTCGCCATGGTCGCGGCAGCCATGGCAGCGGCTACGAGCAGTGGAGTTGCGGTGGAAAGTCCGCAAGCAAACAGCCTGTACCAGTTGTTTCCGAACTCGCAATCTTTTGGAATCTCAACCTCGAACAGCGATATTCATTTTCTGATGGTAGACCCTACGCAAATCAATTCGCGTATGAACGATGAGAAAATGAGTGAGAGTGAGCCTGTGGTGTTGAAAACCGCTGTCGAGGCCGAGTTGAAGATGAATAACGAAGACTCAGATCACCCTGGGCTTGAACAGGCTATAGTGGATGTAGCAGAACAAGGCTTAGAAATTTCATCTGAATTATCAGCATCACCGCCTACGCTACAAGTTGTCATCTCCCCTCGTCCATCAGCTTGCGAGAACATGACCACAAGCATACAGACTGACGCAGAAAATCATGATCTAGAAACGCAGGAAGCCTGCAGCCAACTTGTCGCAGATTGACGGACATTTGGGATCATTCGAATGTCTCACGGAACAGCCGCAAAATCTAGTCTTCGAGAAAACCGAGCATTGTTTACTTTCATTACTACAGCTGTTTGAATCCTCAAAACGTTTTAGCTAAATCCACCCGAAAATCGTGCCTTTTATTGCATGACCTACCACATTGTACAGATTGTTTCTCTAGTCATTTGAATCCAATTTTTACCGCAGACTATTTTACTTCAAATCCTCACTTTATTCCATCACGGAAATCGAAGCGTGGATTTCTTCTGATCTCCTATACGTTTTGTTTATAGCAAATGAGCATTCTCATGTCAATCTTTAATGTACATCAACATATTCAAATTGTGAACATTAATTTTTAAGCACAATGTGACCGAATTTTATTGAATTATGTTTTTACAAAAAATACCAAGAATTCTCACGGGTAACGAATCGATGATTGGATAATTGTGCGAGGCATCTGAAATATTTTCTCCATTTTATCTAAATTTATATTATGTAATTTCAAGTTTTTCTTCGCCAAAAACGTCGCCAGTTGTGGACTCCGTACATCCATCGAAACATCCTTCGCTCGCAACGTGTGAGAATCGAGGATCGTGGACACAGTGGAGACGCTGTCGTTCCAAAGTTAATGGCATTTCATTGTCAATCTCTCTGCTGGGCAATAAAATAGCATGCGCTGCTTTGCGATGCCCTCGAAATAGTGAGCCAGATCATTTAAAATTAAGCGCAGAGCTAAGCCAAACAATGTCCTAAACATATAATTGTGATTTCAACACTACTCGTGAGTAGACTTGGGCAACACACCAGACGTGGGGACTTCTAACGCACAGAAACTATGACTTCGGATTGCTTTTCCGTCTATTTTATATGTACTTATCTCATAGAATGTGGAGATTAAGCGTTGAATGCCAAGTGTAAGTGCATGCTCATAACTATTTTGACACCAGTCTTCGATAGCTTTGCAAAGTGACCACGCGTTCCTGTATCCCGAAAGAAAACGAAAGCATTCAGCAACACCCTCCCTCCTGTGTGCTTGGAAGACTCACACAAGGTGAATACCTTGTTAAATTTGATGTTGATTTCATCATGGTAAAGGAATCGGTGTGGTGATCTGTCTGGACCTGGCTGAGCAAATGGCCTCAGCACATATTGGATATAACGTTATTTCTATGGTTCATTCTTATGATTATGTGAAGTTTATAGAATCGAGTAGAGAGTGTGAAGAAGATGGCCTCATATGTCCCATTACGTTCGCGCAAACAATAACCGAATGCGCTCAACGATTCGATCGATGCCGCCCATGGATGTGGTGTGAAGCCATTAGCATAATGCTGCTTCATATCAACTATCACGATTGCTCACAATTACTTGGGTGGCTGGTGCATGCTCATAACTAGTTTGACTATAGTCTTCGATTGCTTCGAACACATTTATTGTTTGTGTGATTCCCAAAAGCAGTGAGCTCCATTTTGAGGTGTGAGCTACTTTCCCACGTGAGACATGAAACGGTCTTAAACGCGCGATGCATACGGTTGATTGCACGTATATGCGATAGATTATAACACCTCTGGTGTCCACTACATGTTTCCGTCTTTGTTATCCGCTAATTAATAAGACGTTTGTGCTGTTCACATGACAACTTGCTTGGTACAAATGTTCGAGTGTGATTCTGTTTCACTCACAAATGCGCAGCAATCGTGGTTGCCGAAACCTCGCTTGCTCAAAAGCCATCGATTGCGCCGTGTTCACCTTTAGACTGAACAAGTGTGAATGTTGACGCTGGTCCCTGTCGCATGTATCCGTTCAGAGCAGCCGTTCACAAAGTGTATGCGCGCTGGACATGTCGTTATTACTCTCGCTAACACTATGGAACGGATTTATGTCGTTGCTGTGTTGCATATCTACAAGACTTAATCCTCATCTGAGCAGTTGGTCCCAACTACAGTCTCTAGCCAATAGGTGCTAATTGCTCATTGAAAAGTGTGAAACGCAGCATGAGGATAGATAAATGTAGCAAGGTGTAACGAGCATGGTTACCGACTTGACCTCGTTAGGCAAGGCACAACGAGTGTTAAACGATTTAGGGTTTGACATGTGGTTGCGCACATCGAATTCCATGAGCATGGAGAAATCACACACGAAGGGTTCCCGCATATAACTTGACGAATGTTTTAATAAATGCATTACATTGCAAATGTTTAACCGATCGTGATGTTGCAAGACACCTTCATCCCAACTACGTTAGATTCTGTTTTTACCACAAACTGCATTTCATCATTGGAACAAATCAAAACTTCCTGCATAATTCTCGAAAGAATTTGCTAAACGCGTCAATCCGGATGAACATCGTACTACATCCTCTAGTATGTTCTTGACGACCAGTGCTAGTCAAACCATATGAGAGATTCGTAGCGCGGATGGCATAGACCCCGATTGAATCATGTCACAAGAGCCAACGTGCCATGCTGCATTCCTTGCCATTTGTGTCTAGTTCAGCGTCCAACGTTGATTAGTTATATTCTTGGTGTGTTTTGCAACAACGGTTTATCCAGAATGTAAGTTTCCCTTAATATGTATCGTATGTGTATCATATCCACGGTTATTTCGACTTGACCTGTAGTGTTATTTGTGCACTTGTGATCTTATTGCTTGGACTCACATACCCCATGAACTTTGTAGGCCATCAGTCATTAATCAGGTCATTTTGCTAACAACATTTCGCTATTAAAATGGGAATGATATCAAATCACGGTTAAAAGTGTTACCATGAGTTACTGTTAAGATTCAAGATTCAAGATTCAAGAATTTTATGGTCACAAAAAGCACTTAGCTTCACAATTACCATATCATAGTAAATATACGTTCCGGAAATAGGTATAAAATAAACATGTAATGTCAAGTATAGTCAAGTTGTATAGTTACCATGAGTCAATATGCAGGTGTCGTCAAATCGTTATGCAACATATAAGTATCCAAATTTCGAATAAACGTTCCGATGCTGGGAGAGATGACAAGAGTTTCGGGGAGGGAATTCCAAAGGAAACAGACACGTACACAATAAAAATATCGGCGACAGCTGATACGGGAGTGGGGAATTTGCAGTGTCGCAGAGTGGCTGCGTGTATGACGTGACTCACGGTATTCGAATAAATGTTTTAAGGGATGATGTGGGGTATTTAATATTTTATATGTTAGTATCACATCGCTTCGAAGGCTTCTTTGAAGGGGAGTGGGGAGCCTCAATTTTTGCAATCGTTCCTCGTACGTTAGTTTCCGGAAACCTCTTACGAGTTTGGTTGCGCGATGGTATATTTTGTCAAGCAATATTATATCCTTTTTTAACCACGGAGTCCAAGCTTGTGATGCATGTTCCATGGTTGGAATTATATAGGCGTTCATGATGGTGGGCAACGTTCCTGGCGAAAAGGTTCTGAAAATCCGTCGCAACATACCTAGAAGTTTGGAAGCACGCTTGTAGATAACCTCACAATGCAGGCTGTTCTTCAGGCTGCCGCATACCCAGACTCCAAGATCCCTTTCCGATTCGGTCCAGCTCAAAATCATCTGCCCAAAGTGATATTGGTACTGGAATGGCTTACCAATTTGCAACACCTTGCATTTTTGGATATTGAATGGCAAATTATTCCGTACCGACCATTCGTGTAGAGCATCTAGATCACGTTGCAGCTGTACACAGTCCGCAATGGTTTTTATCCGGGTCCAAAGTTTAATGTCATCAGCGAAAAGAATCACCTTGCATGCGAGCGTCTCCGGTAAGTCGTTGATGTAAGCCAAGAAAAAGTACTGGCCCGAGGACTGAACCTTGCGGTACGCCACTAGAGGCATCAATAGCCTGTGATAGTACCCCGTTGATTCGAACGATCGCCTTACGCCCACTGAGGTAACTTTCAAGCCATATGAGTAGCTGTCCGCTGATACCCATCTGCTTCAGCTTTTGTAATAGTCGAAAGTGATCAACTCGGTCAAAAGCTTTAGACATGTCCAGATAACAAGCCGTGAATGCTAGTCCTTCGTCAATACGAGAAGCGAAACCGAACTGATAACTTTAAATACTTCTTTCACCATGCATTTCAATGACATGCCACCAAAGAGCACCGCCTTCAACAAAACCATTGTTTACATGTCTCGGTGACTATTTACATCCGCACTCAACTCACCCGTGCGGAAACCGAGCCGTTAGACTCTAACGCCGTGCTGCTCGTTTGTTCGTTTATTTACGTTACAAGTAAGAAAAACACTCCACACATTTGACCTCATCAAGCGCTTCACATTCGTTTACGCTGGTTCGGTCACTTGCATGCGCGCAGCGAGAACATCGTATGTCGAACTGAACCTATGATCGAGCGTCCATTTTTGCTTATCCGTTTTGATCATTCGCTCGATACGGCCATAGATATTTGTGTGTTCAGTTGATGCTCTAGGTCCCAACGCGCGCATCACGTAGCGAGCCAACTACTGCTACTCTACGTCACACGAGTCGTTTCCGGCAGTGCCCACCAGTACACACACATGTAACTTACTGACTACAAACATGCGCGCGCATGACGCCTAAACGAGACTGTTGTATTAAACATCCACGCACAATCAATGAAGCACACAATAAGACGTCCTCATGAACGCTCGACATGTCCTCATCCACCGAATAGATAAACAATCCTATGGTTGGCTCGTTCGCGATCATCGCGCTGGTTATAATACCAGCGACGCTAACTTCACAAATATGAAGAGGTTTCGTACAAACTGACATGTTGTCAGATTATTGGTACAGCCCAATAGGTTTCGTGAATATGGGAAACGAATTTGAATCAGATTTGATTTCGTTTGTGGTCGATGCTCAAACAATACTGCTTTGAATCTGATAGGCTGCTCATGTATCTCGTTGTTTGATGGCCAAATTACAAGTAACTGAGTCTCACGTAAATCATCGGCGACATCTTCCGATGGGGATTTGGAATTCACAGGAAACGTTATTTAACAATGTTATACTTGTAAGCCGCTTATATGCGGGGCTCATACAAGGAACGCAGTGATTCCTTGTACGAAACTTATTTGACAGTGGCTTGCAAGTATAAATTTTTTCACACCTTTCCATGGCCATATACATTTTATGGTTTCTGAGTGTGGGAAATGTGAGAAACGTTATACTTTGAAGGGGACGATCTAGTTTTGAGAACATTTTTCAGCGATGCGATTCAATACGTCGTCTAAATAAGCTCGAATCGGTACAGTTAAATTTATCCAGTCAAAATCAACGAGGCTAATTAGATGCTTAATTCTATACTTTCCCCAATATTTACGATTTGTAGATCGCACTAAATAGTTTAAGAAAACTGTAGGTTGTATCAGCTGAATTACCATAACTATATCTACGGCACCCAGCTATTCGTCGACATGACCATTAATCTGGAAGCAATACAGCTTAACATCGTTTATCGTCAAATGCATTTCTCTCCACATTCCCGTTCACCAATTATCCGGTCATGTGAGTACAAATGTCAGCGAGTAATGCTCATGCATTTGATAATTACACTGCTGAAATGCAACCGATGCTCAGTTCGATCGTTCGATAATGACTCCCGAACGGGCGAAATGAGCTTCCAGTTCTTTCGCGTGTATACGAGCGAACGATATCAACTTGAGTATGGCCGCGTTTGTTGTGTGCGGTGGAAGTTGAGGGGCAGATTTTGTTTGACATTACTCAAACTACCAATTATTGCTCTATTATTGGAGCACAGTAACGTCATTAATGGACCAACTGACTGCGCTTTAATGAATTGCTCAATCGATACTTGGCCGATGCTGTCACGCCAACGTTTCGAGTTCACGCGTAGTTCGTGTGCGTGCAACCGCGCGGATTATGGATTCGGCGTAAGTCGCACGTGCAACGGAGACAAGACGAGTATGAGCACAGTTCGAATGCGGTTAGTTAATGTGTAGTGACCAAATCGCCGCGGCCAACATTGACCTTAATACAAGACCTGAACACACTTTGTTTGCCCGGAATGTTGAGCTGTGCGCATGAACGCACATGGCTGCATTCGCACAATGTGCGTCAAACTGCTCCTGTCAACACGATTATCTTTCACGTCGTGTGAGAGAGCGACTCGGTTCGGGGACAGTCGTTCACTGTTAGAGTAAATTGCTCCACGATATATGAGAATGCTCAAAGTTGAAGTAAATTAGTGTTTACCGAATGTCATGTGTTGCCCAGGTTGTAGCCGTGTGTAAGTCACAATACTTGTGTAGACCAATTAATAATTAAACTTCCGGGTTGATTTTTCCTAGTGAATCAGATGGGTGAGGTTATTATTGAACGTTTTAGGAAGTAAGTCTCGGGGGAACACTAAAAAACTAAACATGCTGGCGATATTTCAGTTGCTTCCACCAAGCAGATGTTAAAACACCATGAAACTGCCCCCATTTAATCCCGGAGTGAAACATGAATGTTCATTAAAATCGTGCCTTTATTGTCTCCTCTTGTACCCGAGTACTTTAATACTTTGTAGTCACCCGAATACTCCGTTGTTCGAATGCAACATGGCATTGCAATCGTGAGAAACAGACAACTTTCAGTAATTTTGAGTAAAGTGTTGCTCACATCCCCATCCCTTACACTTCACAAATGTGGAGACAGTAAGATCAGGTTCAGTGAGACTTGAAACAGTGGTAAAGTGGTAAACAAAGTTATACTTGTATGCCACTGTTATATAGGGTTCGTACAACGAACCACGATGTTCAGACACGGAATCACAAAGTGTTTATTGTTCAAGCACACAAGACGCTTATGGAATATAAGGGATGGGGATGTGAGCAACACTTTACTTTGGTCATAAAAGAATCACTTTGTGATTCCGTGTCTGAACATCGTGGTTCGTTGTAAGAACCCTATATAACAGTGGCATACAAGTATAACTTTGTTTTCAGTAATTCTGTTTTTCATGAGCTGCAGTCGAACTTCGACCTACTTCAGCGTACGGCACAAAAACAGTTTGCCCGCCAGTGGTTCCAACGAGGATGTGTTTACGCATTTCCGACTCTATCCGAGCGCCCATCATGCGGGTAAAGTGAACTGGTTTCAACGACTCATTGAGAACAATCACGGCCAAACCGTAATTGATAAATTGTTAGCTCTAAGTAGTCATCCACTTCCGCTCAGCATTGTGGTGTAGAGAAGATAGCCTTTTATTGAAAAACATGGTGTGCTGTGTGTGACTCTGTTTGGTGAATGTGTGATTTTTCGTGTGCATTTCACGACCGACTTTCGAGAGCCAGCATGGAAATATCTACTTGGTTATACGTGAAAAAACTTTGCCTTGCGTTTTAGCTACACCACTGCCCAGACAAAATGTATCTGTTTAGATAATATGTAGCCGTATTGGTAAAACCACATATGCTGTGACAATTTGATCACGTGAATGGGAGAGAGGCAGTTTCAGTCCGTTCTGTGAGTCATGCAGGCGAGAAAGGATGTATCACTTAATGGTTGCATTCACACGGCCTTGGATAGAATCTCACCGTATGACCGTTCCTTCCACTAGATTATCCGAGTTTAACTTATTTCCATCAGAGCATTTTGAATGCAGACGAGCGCACCGATAAAAGAGAGTTGATTTGATCAATGCTCATTGACATAATTTCTAGCCAATCAGCGTGCCGTGCGCTTGTCACGTTCTGTCCAAGTCCAATTCAAGCGCGTCTGCTCAAACCACGTAGCCAATCAAACCTTGATTGGTAAAATTGAATGAGAAATTTACTGTTTCTTGTCACACGAATAGAGCCGTGTGTGTTCCCGTATCGGTTAAGATTCATCGAGTGGAATTTACTTGGAAATGATCAGTTTTGTTGCCATAATTTGTTTGTGAGACTCATGGAAACCACTATATTTGTCACTCAATCAATGCTAAATGAGGTGTGGTTGTCAATGATCAATTTCCGATTTTAACGCTCAATGTTTAAACAAACATACTGCACTCGCTGCAGTAAGCGAGTAAACGTTGAAGCAGATACCAACATAATGAATCACAAGTCCATTTACAATGGTAATTCTGATTGCGTAATAATAGTTGTCCTCAAAGATATACTTGAATGCCACATTTAATAAAATCGACACGTCCAAACTGTGGATCGACAAAGTGGATCTAAGTCAATGGATCTGAGTACTTCAAAACTGGTCATTTCCACAATTTGTTCTCATTTAACTTCAATTGATTATTATCTAAAAGGGATCACCATGGAAATCAACATATTTATCTATTTAGCAATTATTTATTTGCATCCTAGCGTTTTACTATCCAGTATTAGCATCGAATAAACTTACATTTGCTCTCAAAGATAATCAATTCACTAATATTACTTCCCATTTTTAACGAAGGGTCGGATATTTCCGCATACAGTGAATCCGAATACGCATCCTTAACAGTGCATGATGGTACCAGAGAGTTCGAAACGCTGAAACCAAAGTCTGATGAAAGCGGTGTGGATACGAGCTTGTCCGATTCAGACCAATCTGCTCTCGAAAGGCAATCAGTAGAACCAGGGGACGAATCGCTCAACGAACAACCGCAATGCAAGAAACCCTGTCTTGCTTCGGAACATGATACAATCACGGAAACCGGTTCAAAATTTACATGCAGTGGCATAGAAAATAAGTCACAGCAACCCGCATCTTCCTTGTTATTATCAATCACTCCTGATGCTAGTTCATCCCATTCGAATTCTATCGGTACATTGAATCAGTTTATTCCTGTTACCGGAGTAGCTGGAAACATATTGTATGGCATCCCAAACTCACTTCTTGGCTCCATTCAACAGAATGGTTCCGCTGCTCATAACAGTCAGATGACATGCTCTACAAGCCAACTGACCGTTCCCATGTTCGATGCCCGATCCAATGTTCCTGCTCAAACGACTACTTGGCTTTTGGCCAATCCGATGAATCATCAAGGAACCTTGACGGCTGCCCCTACAACCGCACTACAGCCTACATTACTTGTTCCAATTTCGGGCAACGTTTCTAATTTCTCCAAATCCACAGAATCCGAGGCTACGATGGACTGTTCTAATCCATGCATCGTACGAATGTCTGATTTATTTGAGCTAATCAAAAACGTACCAAACATCTCCTCGGTAGTGGACCTGATACACAAAGCGAAGGTATCGTCGCTAAACAAAGAGGGGGTATAACCCAGCGCGAACCCCAGAAAACTCCTTCGGCCACAATGCCAACCCTCGCGACAAATGTCTCGGGAGCAACACAAGCCATTCTGAACCATCTGGTATTGGCTGCAATGGTGGGAACAGCCACCGGGGCCAAGGATCTACATATCCCCAATGGAATCGTCTCGGACCAGGCACTAGATATGTCGGTAAGTGTGAATATGAAATGTAAGGATTCAATATTAAACAGAGTGCTGATACTCGACCAAGTTTATTAACCTCACGGTTATCGCAAATCTCACATCGAGCTACAGCTTAATTTCCAACAATGATTTCTTTTCCCTCTGTTCTAAAACTAAATATCGTTGCTGCTATTTTCGATAAAAATACTGTGCCATCTTCAGTACTCCCACTTATGTGCTGCGAACTAACATGCTGTATAGCATTTGAGAGTCCTCTGCATTTATTTGTCGGTGGGCGCATCAATACGCACGCACACACAACTATCCTGTAATTCCTCTTCAGCTGGCAATGCGCATCCACGCGTAAATGTACGCATGCAATCAGGTGTGTCAGTTCGTGTGGTGCACCTCGGTTACCGGGTTCCAACTTACTTGCATACCATGGAGTCGATCGATGGATTGGGGATTTGCCTACAACGTGCACCCGTTGTGCTCGTTTCGCTTGCCCAATCGTTCGGATGACCTGAACACGAATCAGCGCTAGGCCAGCTGTCGGTGCTTGTTCTCGTTTTAGCACAGCGAGGTGTAAACTTGGGGAGAATATCCTGCTCTCTGTTAAGGTGAACAGCGCTTGCTTGTCAAGTGCGGAACAATCACGGTGTTAAGGTCATTTATTCGGTTGATCATGAATATTTATTCAGCACCAGACAGAGACAATGAAAAATCGGGCGTAGGGTAAAACTAGAATTCACCGAAACATTTCAAATCAATTTATGCTTTAGAACATTAAAACCGGTTAAAGAAATTCGTAAGGATATCGAGCTATTTTCACATTCATTCATTGATGAAATAATGTGCGATTACTCTGGTTCTCCATTCGCTTCGGCGAAAACCACGATTCCTATTCTGGTGGTCGATTAGCTGACCCATTGAGGATGTCTACGACCTTCCTCAGCTTAAATGTGATACTTTTCTAATGACAAATTGTTCATCCCACACACGGACATATTTGACCTACCAGCATCTTGTCGGTTAATAAATCAACCGTAGCCCGATTTTGAACCCCTTCTCTAATTATGAGACTGACCCAATTTGTCCGTGAAGCGAAACTGATGTTCAGCTTGAGACAGTGTGATCGTTCGCCATTACCCTCATCTCGCTCAACTAGTGCACAGGTGGACAGTACTCTCGTTGTGAGCTACTAAGCAAGGCGAAGCACCCAACGTTCGGCTTTCCATATTATGGAAAGTGGTCAATTCGACGTGAATACATGTTTATTCCTGAGCAAATACTCAACTGACCGAGACGTGCACCGTAGCAACTATGCTTTCTGAGCATTTTGAGTGGATCGCTCGTGAGCTTTGATTTGTTTCCACTTGTTTGGAATCCGCAGCACTTGCCAATAATTAAAGGCGTGTCACGTGGGGGTATGCATTTGGTTAGAGCGAATGAATTAGCCGGTCAGAACGTGATCGCATCAGATGCATCGGTTTCCCACCGTATTCTGTAGATATGAGTTGTTCTGGTTACATACAGCAAAGAAGTGTCAGCAATTTCTTGAAATTTCACTGATTAGTTTGGTAGGTATAATAAATTTCATGTTGTCAATGAAACTGATAGCTGATCAACAAATTTTAGTCAGCTATTCTTGCTTTCACAGTTACGCTCGGCATCCTCGGTGGAAACGAATACACGCGATGCTGCCACCGCAAATCAAACGGATTCCATCAACGGTGTTCCTCTTCAAGGTTCGCTGGATGCATCCAATACAGCCTGGAAGTGCAGCGTGAAAGAATGCGCATCCAGTTCGGTTTCACCTCATCCGGACTTCAGTTGCTCAAATGTTCACGCTCAGGCAAACACTTTTCCATGTCCACAGCTTATCGAGTGCCTGTCAACCGCAAACGCAACGAGTGATGAATTCAACTGTCCTCGGGTACAACCAAACGACAAAATCATGGCAAACAATACGTGTGACATCATTGGACACCAAATGGATAATGAACATTCCAGTCCATCAAACACCATGTCACAGCTCTTAAATCTAGCTCAATTACAAGCCCTCATATCTGCGATGGGTAACGTGACTGGTGCGATAAAACTCCCTTGTGCTGGAAACTCGACTTTCACACCCGCCTCATTGCCCGTTATGCATAATAATACCATGGTCTCAACAGCTCAGCTATTCCTCGCCCCAGCAGCTTCAAATAGTACAGTGCAGATGAACAATGGCCAGAATACTCTCATCCTACCGACGTCTGACAACAGTGCATCTGCTTCAACGTTTGAACAATCAGTCACAACAACATCATCGGGAACTAGTGCGACAACACCAAGCAACGGATTGGAAATGTTAGCAGCATCTTCTGTCGCGAGTGAGTGAAACTTGTTATTCTTCCGTACACATTACCAAAGTTGTTCAACTTAGTACAGATGATAGATTTTACAAGGATTCGCGATTCGTATACAAAAACATTCTGAATTACGGTAAGCGTGATTGAGATTGCCAGAAAGTAATCATCCCTTCAAAGTGAGTTTGAGCCAATGGATCGTGTTGCTCACGTCCTCAGCGTTTACACGCCAAACCATTTGTAGTCGCGTCCGAGCGTCGGTTTTCTGAATATTAATCAATATGTTAACTCTTTGTCGATGTTGCCTACGTTTGTCATGTTCCTTGTTCGGCACAAGCATGCACTCGCTCTCCTTTGCGTAGGTCGAGCGTTGGGTGTGTGAATCTGCGAATCACATCACGCAATCGAGCACTCAGATCTGTTTTGACAATCTCAGACAGGCGTTGCGGAGTGTCGAATATCGGATCGGTTTAAGGCCTCTCCGCCTAGCTGGGTCCACCACCCGTGGTTCATACAATAACAATGGGATGTCTGATCCACGCAACTGTCCGAGCTTCATTTGCATTTGTCTCGTACATGGTGACGGAGTATACTCGATGAGTTGTTTGAAGGTGGATTCAGTCTTCATTGGACGACAAAATCGAACATAATAAATGGGGTTACTCACGTGATCCTGTTTAACGGTTAATGCTCTCATTTTGACGTGCAGACGATGCTCGATTGGGAGGGTCGGATGCCAATGATATCAAATAGTGGGACAGATTTATTAATGAGGGCTTGCAAATAGGTCACAAATAGTTGACGATGCAGGATGACCTCCGATGAGTAAATATGTGACAAAAACAATCATATTTGTTTTATGTACAACAGATACAAAATGCATTCGTGTTTGTCAGTTTTGGGTCATCTAAGCTAGACTTCAATTCTTAACCACTATTTACTTAATTGATGCAACCAGAGTACTTGTAAAACCGTTTGAGAATCGGCAACGTTTTAACTAATAAACAAAAATTTGCTTTTATTGGACACGCAATAATTCAGAAAATAGGAAAATGGCGTTTATGCCAAGTAATGACCCTTTATAATATATACGACACAGCACCTGATTTGCAATGTTAATTTCATTTTTCAATTGCTTTTGCAGCCAATCACACTATCCCAGGCTTCACACAAAGCCCAACAACGCTTGCCCAGGGAAACAGTTCTACTGCGATTCCAGCGTTTGTTAATCTGGTGGCCACATCCAATCGGCCGTTGACCACTCAGACCAGTTTTACATTGAATTCCACCACGGCAGCCCGTTTATTGACCAGCCTGGCAAGCTTCCCATCCAATATACAATCCGCCGCGTTGTTGCAAGGAGGCCCTTCCACTGGACAGCCATGTAATATGTTGAACCTGTTCGATGCATCATTGTTGAACAACACAACAGCAACAACCGTCAGTCAAATCGCGCTCACGGCCAATATACGCCCGGTATCAAGTCTAAACGGCACGACAGCCAAATCACTTGGCGCCAACAGCTCATTGATTGGTTTCCTTGATCCCAGAACCACAAGCATCCAGCTACGCATGGGCGATAATACTACCACAACATTACCAATCGGGAACTCGGCAACCTTGATCAACACTGCAGATTTGTCCCATTACCTGACCAGTGGTGCTGTGAATGGAACTGTCCCGAAGAGTGAGGCTCATGCTGTTTGTGACAACGAACCACTAATAATGACGGACGGGATGCTTTGTGAGGTCGATGGGGAAAACGCATCATCACTGGATAGCCGTCACGATGACGATTGGGACTGCGACGGTAATCTTCCTCTCAACTCGCAAGGGTTACGTGGATTGAAACCGGAATTAGCAAGCACCGGATCCAGTCCCAACGTGCAAGCAAATATTTTACCATCAGCACCTCGGCGCACAACTGCATCCAGTCGAAGTTCCAATGCAGCAGGCAGTCGACGAAATGTGAACAACTCTGGTCTAGATTCACCACAGCCATCTAGACCACATCGTCAGAATTTCACACCAACCCAAAATCGCATACTGACAGAGTGGTATCAAGTGCATCAAGCGAAGCCTTACCCGTCAACCGACGATACGAAAGAGCTCGCAAACGAATCTGGATTGAGCTATTCTCAGGTGAGTTCGTAATTGAACATCTCTATATTTTGTAACGCATGTATCTCACGCCATACACGAATCAATGATTTTGAAACACTTTCGAAAATCAGGCACATCCCAAAAGTGCAACATGGGGAATTAAATTCTCGAATTAATGTGTAACTTTAGATTAGGTCTGGCAAAATTTCCACCTTTTACGCGGGTAGAAATCCATTCAAGTGCATGGAAATGCACGGCTTTTACTTCGATCGAAACTCGTTTACCCGGAATCGTCGAACAACTCGTTTTACCCTAGGTTGGTTTCCATAGATTTGTTTCAGCAGAAACCACGACATTCGCGGAATTACCACTGCTCTGTAGTTACCACCCCAACTAGTTTATAACAACGCATCAGAATGGTGGTGGAACGAGCAGCTCTTCGAAACACACTAGATTACTTTCCGGGGCTGTTGAGTGAGGATGTTCAAATGTGCGGTACAACAGAACAGCAACGTTAGACTTAACACGCAACCCATGTAGTGTCAATGAGAGTGCACTCGTGCACACACTCAAGGCCGGTTCGGTGCCTCCCAACCCAATCTGGGACAAAATCGCACACGATGTTTGCGGATGGTACTCTTCAATTGTACGTGTATGCACATGCAGTCACAAATTATGCCGGGGCTATCAGACGTCGGGCAAACGAGTGTCTGTCGTTGGGCTCAGATTTGTTTTGTCTGTCTTCTCATCCCATCTCTAAGGTAGCACAAACGGTCTCCAAGCTTTGAACACGAGAATGTCTGAGAGAAGAAACGGCACGATGTCAGATCTGCACACACAGACACATCTAGCGTCTTAGCAAAACACTTGCAAAAATGTGTTTGCATGTGGGTTCGAGCGATACGCCGGTGCGTATGCACAGAGTGCATTTAGGGATGCAGCTGAGGAAGAGAGCGTACGTGTGTCAGCAAGCCTCTGTTGCAATGATCGATCGTCGTTAAAGCGAATCCGTCCCACAATCTTCTGCTTTTGCTCTCCCGGACCGATTAGATGTAATCGATTGTGGGTGCTGTGTGCGTGAGCCCGGTGATGCGCATGGTGAATGCAGTAAGCACGCCTTTGTGCTTTTTTCGTCTGGCAAATCCGCGTCATCGGTTTTGTGTGCGTAAACTAGAGGCAGTAAGGAGAAAATATGTCTGAGCGATGCCATGTAACTTTTATCAGTAGATTCTGTGAAATGCTGATTAAAATGTAATGTCTACAAATACAATGGACCGACAATCTTTTGGGGTTAACATCCACGCTTCCATCTCAACTATCTTAGGAGAATAATATTAAATTACCGTTTTCGCTGTGATCATGAAAATACAAGACAACTTTATTTTGCTTTCGATTTTACCTTGTAATTTAAAAACCGCATTTGTACGCATTTAAATCAAGCTGAATTCTGATTCCCAATGTACACAATGGGCTGAGTAATGAACTTTATTCTCATGTGAAACGTTACGCTAAATTTCTTTTGACTCGCAAGTCTTACCATTATTGTAACGAAACAGGCTATGTCATATTGTTTCTCACAACATGAACCAGTTTAATGGGAAAACTACCGACTGTCCATATTTTGATTTTGCGCGTGCTTAATTTACGAAACTTTCTCAGCTTTATGTTATCTGTCAGGATGGGAAATAGAGAGCCGAGTGATATAAACCACCATCTTCAAGCATCGTTCGGTTTCGTTTCAATACACACTCATGACAACGTTTATTTGCCAAAGCAAAACTACCGTTCGTTTTACGAATAATTATAGGCTACTCTGCCGTTTACGACGTGCGCACAAGCGCCTACATTGAATGCCTCTCGTAGACACGGCGACATGGAATTATTGAACGAGGTGCACCACACGTCTGCGTGCCTTGTTGCTATGCTCTGGGCGTTTGATCACCGACATATGCATGCCCAAACACACACACACATACGAGGATCGATCGATGCGATTCTGTATTTTTCCCGTGCGATTCCACCAGACTGCTACACACTATACCTGAAAGCGCTCACGTGAGCATCACATCCCAAATGGGAAACGGTCAGCTGATTTAGTTAGAGAGAGAACGATGTGCTTGACAGTGCGCTATGCTTAGCCCCTTCACGTCTAGATAAACACGCACTCTCTCACTTTCTCTGTCTGGAGAGAGACTGGGTGCGTAAATGTCAGAGCTATTTGGAGGAAACGGCGGTCGTGCGAGTGTGAACACACGCATGCACAACACCGATCGATGAATCTCCCTTAGGATCTGTCTGCCATTATCGGACGCACCGGTTCGCACACATTAGCACAAAACTCACAAAAATGTTTTAAACTTAAAACGACAGCACCTAGCGCTGATAGAAACAGTGCGACCTATTTTACCAGTGAGACTACAGGAAAAGAATGCGTATATTAAGAAATTGAAACGAGATGAAACTGAATGTCTGCTAAAAACATGCAAAATTACATTGGTTTCCTTTAAATCCTGCAAAATCAATACACGTCTCAAATGAAAGTTTAGTAATAATTTTCGACGAAGCATATTGTTGCAACAAGTTTACCTTGTGACAACCACCGAAATCACTCTCAATATTTTTCAACCAATCGTGGAACAATGAATTCAAATGCTATTCTTTAGTACTGAAAGTTTTGTGGGAAAAAATAGACTACCTACCACCGAGACAATACTATGGCTGATATCAAAAGTCGCTCTCTAATCACTGCACATCCTGGTTAACATTCTGGGACTTTCATCTATCGTTTTCCTTTCAACAGGTTAAAAAATGGTTCGCAAACAAACGAGCACGCTCTTCGTCCAGCGGGCTCCCCAAACCCACAGCACCTCTCGCACCCGATGCATCCCCGGATCCTGCTGCCACAGTCGCGATTGTCGCGGCAGCAATGGCAGCGGCTACGAGCAGTGGAGTTGCGGTGGAAAGTCCCCAAGCAAACAGCCTGTACCAGTTGTTTCCGAACTCGCAATCTTTTGGAATCTCAACCTCGAACAGCGATATTCATTTTCTGATGGCAGACCCTACGCAAATCAATTCGCGTATGAACGATGAGAAAATGAGTGAGGGTGAGCCTGTGGTGTTGAAAACCGCTGTCGAGGCCGAGTTGAAGATGAATACCGAATACTCAGATCACCCTGGGTTTGAACAGGCTGTAGTGGATGTAGCAGAACAAGGCTTAGAAATTTCATCTGATTTATCAGCATCACCGCCTACGCTACAAGTTGTCATCTCCCCTCGTCCATCAACTTGCGAGAACATGACCACAAGCATACAGACTGACGCAGAAAAGCATGATCTAGAAACGCAGGAAGCCTGCAGCCAACTTGTCGCTGATTGACGGACATTTGGGATCATTCGAATGTCTCATGGAACAGCCGCAAAATCTAGTCTTCGAGAAAACCAAGCATTGTTCACTTTCATTACTACAGCTGTTTGAATCCTCAAAACGTTTTAGCTAAATCCACCCGAAAATCGTGCCTTTTATTGCATGACCTACCACATTGTACAGATTGTTTCTCTAGTCATTTGAATCCAAAGTTTTACCGCAGACTATTTTACTTCAACTCCTCACTTTATTCCATCACGGAAATCGAAGCTTGGATTTCTTCTGATCTCCTATACGTTTTGTTTATAGCAAATGAGCATTCTCATGTCAATCTTTAATGTACATCAACATAATCAAATTGTGAATATTAATTTTTAAGCACAATGTGACCGAATTATTGAATTATGTTTTTACAAAAAATATCAAGAATTCTCACGGGTAACGAATTGATGATTGGATAGTTTTGCGAGGCATCTGAAATATTTTCTCCATTTTATCTGAATTTATATTATGTAATTTCAAGTCGAAAAGTTCACCAGTTGTGAACTGCATCCATCCATCGAAACATCATTCGCTCACCACGTGTGAGAATCGAGGATCGTGGACACAGTGGAAACGCTGTCGTTCCAATGTTAATGGCATTTCATTGTCCAACTCTCTGCTGGTTAATAAAATAGCATGCGCTGCTTTGCAGTGCACTTAAAATGGTGAGCCCGATCATTTAATATTAAGCACAGAGCTACGCCGAATAATGTCCCAAACATATATTTGTGATTTCAACACTACTTGTGAGTAGACTTGTGCAACACACCAGACGTGGGGACTTCTAACGCGCAGAAACTATGACTTCGGATTGCTTTTCCGTCTATTTTATATGTACTTATCTCATAGAATGTGGAGATTAAGCGTTGAATGCCAAGTGTAAGTGCATGCTCATAACTATTTTGACACCAGTCATCGATAGCTTTGCAAAGTGACCACGCGTTCCTGTATCCCGATATAAAACGAAAGCATTCAGCAACACCCTCCCTCCTGTGTGCTTGAAATACTCACACAAGGTGAATACCTTGTTAAATTAAAGGCTAATTTCACCGTGGTAAAGTAATCGGTGTGGTGATCTGTCTGGACCTGGCTGAGCAAATGGCCTCAGCACATATTGGATATATCGTTATTTCTATGGTTCATTCTTATGATTATGTGAAGTTTATAGAATCGAGTAGAGAGTGTGAAGAAGATGGCCTCATATGTGCCATTAGTTCGCGCAAACAATATTCGAATGCGCTCAACCATTCGATCGATGCCGCCCATGCATGTGGTGTGAAGTCATTAGCATAATGCTGGTTCATATCAACTATCACGATTGCTCACAATTACTTGGGTGGCTAGTGCATGCTCATAACTAGTTTGACTATAGTCTTCGATTGCTTCGAACCCTTTTATTGTTTGTGTGATTACCATAAGCAGTGAGCTCCATTTTGAGGAGTAAGCTACTTTCCCACGTGAGACATGAAACGGTCTTAAACGCGCGATGCATACGGTTGATTGCACGTATATGCGATAGATTATAACACCTCTGGTGTCCACTACATGTTTCCGTCTTGTTATCCGCTAATTAATAAGACGTTTGTGCTGTTCACATGACAACTTGCTTGGTACAAATGTTCGAATGTGATTCTGTTTCACTCACAAATGCGCAGCAATCGTGGTTGCCGAAACCTCGCTTGCTCAAAAGCCATCGATTGCGCCGTGTTCACCTTTAGACTGAACAAGTGTGAATGTTGACGCTGGTCCCTGTCGCATGTATCCGTTCAGAGCAGCCGTTCACAAAGTGTATGCGCGCTGGACATTTCGTTATTACTCTCGCTAACACTATCGACGGATTTATGACGTATCTGTGTTGCACATCGACAAGACTTAATCCTCATCTGAGCAGTTGGTCCCAACTACAGTCTCTAGCCAATAGGTGCTAATTGCTCATTGAAAAGTGTGAAACGCAGCATGAGGATAGATAAATGTGGCAAGGTGTCACGAGCATAGTTACCGATTTGACCTCGTTAGGCAAGGCACAACGAGTGTTAAACGATTTAGGGTTTGACATGTGGTTGCGCACATCGAATTCCATGAGCATGGAGAAATCACACACGAAGGGTTCCCGCATATAACTTGACGAATGTTTTAATAAATGCATTACATTGCAAATGTTTAACCGATCGTGATGTTGCAAGACACCTTCATCCCAACTACGCTAGATTCTGTTTTTGCCACAAACTGCATGTCATCATTGGAACAAATCAAAACTTCCTGCATAATTCTCGAAAGAATTTGCTAAACGCGTCAATCTGGATGAGCACAGTACCACATCCTCTAGTATGTTCTTGACGACCAGTGCTAGTCAAAGCATATGAGAGATTCGTAGCGCGGATGGCATAGACCGCGATTGAATCATGTCACAAAAGGCATTGCTGTGCGTTGCTGCATTCCTTGCCATTTTTGTCTAGTTCAGCGTCCATCGTTGATTAGTTATATTCTTGGTGTGACTTGATACAACAGTTTATCCGTAATGTAAGTTTTCCTCAATATGTATCGTATGGGCATTATATCCACGTGACGTGTAGTGTTATTTGTGCACTTGTGATCTTATTGCTTGGACTCACATACCCCATGAACTTTGTAGGCCATCAGTCATTATTAAGGTCATTTTGCTAACAACATATCGCTATTAAAATGGGAATGATATCAAATCACGGTTAAAAGTGTTACCATGAGTTACTGGTAATACGAAGAATCAAAACCTAACTGATTAACTTAATACTTCTCTCACCATCCATTTCAATGACATTAAACCAAAGAGCACCGCCTTCAACAAAATCATTGTTTACATGTCTCGGTAACTATTTACATCCGCACTCAACTCACCCGTGTGGAAACCGAGCCGTTAGACTCTAACGCCGTGCTGCTCGTTTGTTCGTTTATTTACGTTACAAGTGAGAAAAACACTCCACACATTTGACCTCAGCAAGCGCTTCACAGTCGTTTACGCAGGTTCGGTCACTTGCATGCGCGCAGCGAGAACATCGTATGTCGAACTGAACCTATGATCGAGCGTCCGTTTTTGCTTTTCCGTTTTGATCATTCGCTCGATACGGCCATAGATATTTGTGTGCTTAGTTGGTGCTCTAGGCCCCAAAGCGCACATCAAGTATCGAGCCAACGACTGCTACTCTACGTCACACGAGTCGTTTCCGGCCGTGATTACATTACTGTCTCGTGCCCACCGGTACACACACATGTAACTTACAAACTATAAACGTGCGCGCGCATGACGCCTAAATGAGACTCGTGTTAAACATCCACGCACAATCAATGAAATACACAACAAGACGTCCTCATGAACGCTCGACATGTCCTCATCCACCGAATAGATAAACAATCCAATGGTTGGCTCGTTCGCGATCATCGCGCTGGTTCTAATACCACCCAACAAATACACGACCCTAACTTCACAAATCTGAAGAGGTTTGGAACAGACTGACATGTTGGCGCCTCAGGTCAGATTATTGTTACAGCCTAATACGTTACATGCATATGGGAAACGAATTTGAATCAGATTTGATTTCATTTGTGGTCGATGCTCAATCAATAGAGCTTTGAATCTGATAGGCTGCTCATTTCTCTCATTGGTTGGTTGTCAAATTACGAGTAACTGAGACTTACGTAAATCATCGGCGACATCTTCCGATGGGGATTTGGAATTCACAGGAAACGTTATTTAACAATGTTATACTTGTAAAACGCTTATATGTAGTGCTCATACAAGTAACGCAGTTATTCTTTGCATGAACCTTATTTAACAGTAGCTTGCAAGTATAACTTTGTTTCATACTTTTCCACAGTCATATACATTTTATCTTGTCTGAGTGCGAGAAATTTGAGCAACAGTATACTTTGAGGGGACGATTTAGTTTTGCGAACATTTTTAAGCAATCGGATTCAATACGTCGTCTAAATATATTCGAATCGGTACAGTTAAATTCATCGAATCACAAGTACTCCGCAGTCAAATCAGTGAGGCTAATTAGATGCTTAATTCTATACTTTCTCCAA